>JAKFHT010004438.1:0-241116 GCA_023783455.1 Erythrocebus patas
TCAAGAAGCCTTTTCGCTAAGGCTGTTCTTGTGTAATTGGCAAAGGTTTATTTGGAAGCCCATAGAGGGCTATGGTGAAAAAGGAAATATCTTCCGTTGAAAACTGGAAAGAAGCTTTCTGAGAAACTACTCTGTGTTCTTTGAATTCATCTCCCAGATTTACATCTCTCCCTTCAAAAGCCTTTCGCTAAGGCTGTTCTTGTGGAATTAGCAAGTGATATTGGGAAGCCCATAAAGGGCTATGGTGAAAAAGGAATATCTTCCGTTCAAAACTGGAAAGAAGCTTTCTGAGAAACTGCTCTGTGTTCTGTTAATTCATCTCACAGAGTTACATCTTTCCCTTCAAGAAGCCTTTCGCTAAGGCTGTTCTTGTGGAATTGGCAAAGGGATATTTGGAAGCCCATAAAGGGCTATGGTGAAAAAGGAAATAACTTCCGTTCAAAACTGGAAAGAAGCTTTCTGATAAACTGATCTGTGTTCTGTTAATTCATCTCACAGAGTTACATCTTTCCCTTCAAGAAGCCTTTCGCTAAGGCTGTTCTTGTGGAACTGGCAAAGGCATATTTGGAAGCACTTAGAGGGCTATGGTGAAAAAGGGAATATCTTCCGTTCAAAACTGGAAAGAAGCTTTCTGAGAAACTGCTCTGTGTTCTGTTAATTCATGTCACAGAGTTACATCTTTCCCTTCAAGAAGCCTTTCGCTAAGGTTGTTCTTGTGGAATTGGCAAAGGGATATTTGGAAGCCCATAGAGGGCTATGGTGAAAAAGGAAATCTCTTCCGTTCAAAACTGGAAAGAAGTTTTCTGAGAAACTGCTCTGTGTTCTGTTAATTCATCTCACAGAGTTACATCTTTCCCTTCAAGAAGCCTTTCCCTAAGGCTGTTCTTGTGGAATTGGCAAACGGATCTTTGGAAGCCCTGAGAGGACTATGGTGAAAAAGGAAATATCTTCCGTTCAAAACTGGAAAGAAGCTTTCTGAGAAACTGCTCTGTGTTCTGTTAATTCATCTTACAGACTTACATCTTTCCCTTCAAGAAGCCTTTCGCTAAGGCTGTTCTTGTGGAATTGGCAAAGTGATATTTGGAAGCCCCTAGAGGGCTACGGTGAAAAAGGAAATATCTTCCGTTCAAGACTGGAAAGAAGTTTTCTGAGAAACTGCTCTGTGTTCTGTTAATTCATCTCACAGGGTTACATCTTTCCCATCAAGAAGCCTTTCGCTAAGGCTGTTCTTGTGGAATTTTTAAAGTGATATTTGGAAGCCCATAGTGGGCTATGGTGAAAAGGAAATATCTTCCGTTCAAAACTGGTAAGAAGCTTTCTGAGAAACTGCTCTGTGTTCTGTTAATTCATCTCACAGAGTTACATCTTTCCTTCAATATGCCTTTCGCTAAGGCTGTTCTTGTGGAATTGGCAAAGTGATATTTGGAAGCCCATAGAGGCCTATGGTGAAAAAGGAAATATCTTCCGTGGAAAACTGGAAAGAAGCTTTCTGAGAAACTGCTCTCTGTTCTGTTAATTCATCTCACGGAGTTACATCTTTCCCTTCCAGAATCCTTTCGCTAAGGTTGTTCTTGTGGAATGGGCAAAGGGATATTTGGAAGCCCATAGAGGGCTATGGTGAAAAAGGAAATATCTTCCGTTGAAAACTGGAAAGAAGCTTTCTGAGAAACTACTCTGTGTTCTTTTAATTCATCTCCCAGATTTACATCTCTCCCTTCAAGAAGCCTTTCGCTAAGGCTGTTCTTGTGGAATTGGCAAAGTGATATTAGGAAGCCCATAAATGGCTATGGTGAAAGAGGAAATATCTTCCGTTCAAAACTGGAAAGAAGCTTTCTGAGAAACTGCTCTGTGTTCTGTTAATTCATGTCACAGAGTTACATCTTTCCCTTCCAGAAGCCTTTCGCTAAGGCTGTTCTTGTGGAATTGTCAAAGGGATCTTTGGAAGCCCTTAGAAGGCTATGGTGAAAAAGGAAATATCTTCCGTTCAAAAGTGGAAAGAAGCTTTCTGAGAAACTGCTCTGTGTTCTGTTAATTCATCTCACCGAGTTACATCTTTCCCTTCAAGAAGCCTTTTTCTAAGGCTGTTCTTGTGGAATTGTCAAAGGGATATTTGGAAGCACTTAGAGGGCTATGGTGAAAAAGGAAATATCTTCCGTTCAAAACTGGAAAGAAGCTTTCTGAGAAACTGCTCTGTGTTCTGTTAATTCATCTCACAGAGTTACATCTTTCCTTCAAGAAGCCTTTCGCTAAGGCTGTTCTTCTGGAATTGGCAAAGGGATATTTGGAAGCAAATAGAGGGCTATGGTGAAAAAGGAAATATCTTCCGTTCAAAACCGGAAAGAAGCTTTCTGAGAATCTGCTCTGTGTCCTGTTAATACATTACACAGAGTTACATCTTTCCCTTCAAGAAGCCTTTCGCTAAGGGTATTCTTGTGGAATTGGCAAAGTGATACTTGGAAACCCATAGAGGGCTACGGTGAAAAAGGAAGTATCTTCAGTTCAAAACTGGAAAAAAGCTTTCTGAGAAACTGCTCTGTGTTCTGTTAACTCATCTCACAGAGTTACATCTTTCTCTTCTAGAAGCCTTGCGCTAAGGCTGTTGTTGTGTAATTGGCAAAGGGATATTTGGAAGCCCTTAGAGGGCTATGGTGAAAAAGGAAATATCTTCCGTTCAAAACTGGAAGGAAGCTTTCTGAGAAACTGCTCTGTGTTCTGTTAATTCATCTCAAAGAGTTACATCTTTCCCTATAAGAAGCCATTCGCTAAGGCTGTTCTTGTGGAATTGGCAAAGGGATATTTGGAAGCCCATAAAGGGCTATGGTGAAAAAGGAAATATCTTCCGTTGAAAACTGGAAAGAAGCTTTCTGAGAAACTGCTCTGTGTTCTGTTAATTCATCTCACAGAGTTACATCTTTCCCTCCAAGAAGGCTTTCACTAAGGCTGTTCTTGTAGAATTGGCAAAGGGATATTTCGAAGCCCATAGAAGGCTATGGTGAAAAAGGAAACATCTTCCGTTCAAAACCGCAAAGAAGCTTTCTGAGAAACTGCTCGGTGTTCTGTTAATTCATCTCACAGAGTTACATCTTTCCCTTAAAGAAGCCTTTCGGTAAGGCTGTTCTTGTGGAATTGGCAAAGTGATATTTGGAAGCCCATAGAGGGCTACAGTGAAAAAGGAATTATCTTCCGTTCAAAACTGGAAAGAACCTTTCTGAGAAACTGCTCTGTGTTCTGTTAATTCATCTCACAGAGTTGCATCTTTCACTTCAAGAAGCCTTTCTGTAAGGCTGTTCTTGTGGAATTGGCAAAGTGATATTTGGAAGCCCTTAGAGGGCTATGGTGAAAAAGGAAATATCTTCCGATGAAAACTGGAAAGAAGCTTGAGAAACTGCTCTGTGGTCTGTTAATTCATCTCACAGAGTTACATCTTTCCCTTCAAGAAGCCTTTCGCTAAGGTTGTTCTTATGGAATTGGCAAAGGATATTTGGAAGCCCATAGAGTGCTATGGTGAAAAGGAAATATCTTCCATTCAAAACTGGAAAGAAGCTTGAGAAACTGCTCTGTGTTCTGTTAATTCATCTCACAGAGTTACATCTTTCCTTCAAGAAGCCTTCGCTAAGGTTGTTATTGTGGAATTGGCAAAGTGATATTTGGCAGCCCATAGAGGGCTATGGTGAAAAAGTAAATATCTTCCGCTCAAAACTGGAAAGAAGCTTTCTGAGAAACTGCCCTGTGTTCTGTTAATTCATGTCACAGAGTTACATCTTTCCTTCAAGAAGGCTTTCGCTAAGGTTGTTCTTGTGGAATTGGCAAAGGATATTTGGAAGCCCATAGAGGGCTATGGTGAAAAAGGAAATGTCATCCGTTCAAAACTGGAAAGAAGCTTTCTGAGAAACTGCTCTGTGTTCTGTTAATTCATCTCACAGAGTTACATCTTTCCCTTCAAGAAGCCTTTCGCTAAGGCTGTTCTTGTGCAATTGGCAAAGTTATATTAGGAAGCCCATAAATGGCTATGGTGAAAAAGGAAATATCTTCCGTTCAAAACCGGAAAGAAGCTTTCTGAGAAACTGCTCTGTGTTCTGTTAATTCATCTCACAGAGTTACATCTTTCCCTTCAACAAGCCTTTCGCTAAGGCTGTTCTTGTGGAATTGGCAAAGGGATATTTGGAAGCCCATACAGGGCTATGGTGAAAAAGGAAATCTCTTCCGTTGAAAACTGGAAAGAAGCTTTCTGAGAAACTGCTCTGTGTTCTGTTAATTCATGTCACAGAGTTACATTTTTCCCTTCAAGAAGCCTTTCGCTAAGGTTGTTCTTGTGGAATTGGCAAAGGATATTTGGAAGCCCATAGAGGGCTATGGTGAAAAAGGAAATATCTTCCGCTCAAAACTGGAAAGAAGCTTGAGAAACTGCTCTGTGTTCTGTTAATTCATCTCACAGAGTTACATCTTTCCTTCAAGAAGCCTTTCGCTAAGGCTGTTCTTGTGGAATTGGCAAAGGATATTTGGAAGCCCATCGAGGGCTATGGTGAAAAAGGAAATATCTTCCGCTCAAAACTGGAAAGAAGCTTTCTGAGAAACTGCTCTGTGTTCTGTTAATTCATGTCACAGAGTTACATCTTTCCTTCAAGAAGCCTTTCGCTAAGGTTGTTCTTGTGGAATTGGCAAAGGATATTTGAAGCCCATAGAGGGCTATGATGAAAAGGAAATATCTTCCGCTCAAAACTGGAAAGAAGTTTTCTGAGAAACTGCTCTGTGTTCTGTTAATTCATCTCACAGAGTTACATCTCTCCCTACAAGAAACCTTTCCTAAAGCTGTTCTTGTGGAATTGGCAAAGGATATTTGGAAGCCCTGAGAGGACTATGGTGAAAAGGAAATATCTTCCGCTGAAAACTGGAAAGAAGCTTTCTGAGAAACTGCTCTGTGTTCTGTTAATTCATCTCACAGAGTTACATCTTTCCTTCAAGAAGCCTTTCGCTAAGGCTGTTCTTGTGGAATTGGCAAAGGATATTTGAAGCCCGTGAGGGCTATGATGAAAAGGAAATATCTTCCGTTCAAAACTGGAAGAAGCTTTCTGAGAAACTGCTCTGTGTTCTGTTAATTCATCTCACAGAGTTACATCTCTCCCTACAAGAAACCTTTCCCTAAAGCTGTTCTTGTGGAATTGGCAAAGGGATCTTTGGAAGCCCTGAGAGGACTATGGTGAAAAGGAAATATCTTCCGTTGAAAACTGGAAAGAAGCTTTCTGAGAAACTGCTCTGTGTTCTGTTAATTCATCTCACAGAGTTACATCTTTCCCTTCAAGAAGCCTTTCGCTAAGGCTGTTCTTGTGGAATTGGCAAAGGGATATTTGGAAGCCCATAAAGGGCTATGCTGAAAAAGGAAATAACTTCCGTTCAAAACTGGAAAGAACCTTTCTGAGAAACTGCTCTGTGTTCTATTAATTCATCTCACAGAGTTACATCTTTCCCTTCAAGAATCCTTTCGCTAAGGTTGTTCTTGTGGAATTGGCAAAGGGATATTTGGAAGCCCATAGGGGGTATGGTGAAAAAGGAAATCTCTTCCGTTCAAAACTGGAAAGAAGCTTTCTGAGAAACTGCTCTGTGTTCTGTTAATTCATCTTACAGACTTACATCTTTTCCTTCAAGAAGCCTTTCGCTAAGGCTGTTCTTGTGGAATTGGCAAAGGTTTATTTCGAAGCCCATAGAGGGCTATGGTGAAAAAGGAAATATCTTCCGTTCAAAACTGGAAGGAAGCTTTCTGAGAAACTGCTCTGTGTTCTGTTAATTCATCTCACAGAGTTACATCTTTCCCTTCAAGAAGCCTTTCGCTAAGGTTGTTCTTGTGGAATTGGCAAAGGGATATTTGGAAGCCCATCGAGGGCTATGGTGAAAAAGGAAATATCTTCCGTTCAAAACTGGAAAGAAGCTTTCTGAGAAACTGCTCTGTGTTCTGTTAATTCATCTCACAGTGTTACATCTTTCCCTTCACGAAGCCTTTCGCTAAGGCTGTTCTTGTGGAATTGGCAAAGGGATATTTGGAAGCCCATAGAGGGCTATGGTGAAAAAGGAAATATCTTCCGTTCAAAACTGGAAAGAAGCTTTCTGAGAAACTGCTCTGTGTTCTGTTAATTCATTTCACAGAGTTACATCTTTCCCTTCAAGAAGCCTTTCGCTAACGTTGTTCTTGTGGAATTCGCAAAGGGATATTTCGAAGCCCATAGAGGGCTATAATGAAAAAGGAAATACCTTCCGTTCAAAACTGGAAAGAAGCTTTCTGAGAAACTGATCTGTGTTCTGTTAATTCATCTCACAGAGTTACATCTTTCCCTTCAAGAAGCCTTTCGCTAAGGCTGTTCTTGTGGAACTGGCAAAGGGATATTTGGAAGCACTAAGAGGGCTATGGTGAAAAAGGGAATATCTTCCGTTCAAAACTGGAAAGAAGCTTTCTGAGAAACTGCTCTGTGTTCTGTTAATTCATGTCACAGAGTTACATCTTGCCCTTCAAGAAGCCTTCGCTAAGGTTGTTCTTGTGGAATTGGCAAAGGATATTTGGAAGCCCATAGAGGGCTATGGTGAAAAGGAAATATCTTCCGTTCAAAACTGGAAAGAAGCTTTCTGAGAAACGGCTCTGTGTTCTGTTAATTCATCTCACAGAGTTACATCTTTCCTTCAAGAAGCCTTTCGCTAAGGCTGTTTTGTGGAATTAGCAAAGGATATTTGGAAGCCCATAGAGGGCTATGATGAAAAGGAAAACTCTTCCGTTCAAAACTGGAAAGAAGCTTTCTGAGAAACTGCTCTGTGTTCTGTTAATTCATCTCACAGAGTTACATCTTTCCTTCAAGAAGCCTTTCCTAAGGCTGTTCATGTGGAATTGGCAAAGGGATCTTTGAAGCCCTGAGAGGACTATGGTGAAAAAATATCTTCCGTTCAAAACTGGAAAGAAGCTTTCTGAGAAACTGCTCTGTGTTCTGTTAATTCATGTCACAGAGTTACATCTTGCCCTTCAAGCCTTTCGCTAAGGTTGTTCTTGTGGAATTGGCAAAGGGATATTTGGAAGCCCATAGAGGGCTATGGTGAAAAAGGAAATATCTTCCGTTCAAAACTGGAAAGAAGCTTTCTGAGAAACGGCTCTGTGTTCTGTTAATTCATCTCACAGAGTTACATCTTTCCTTCAAGAAGCCTTTCGCTAAGGCTGTTCTTGTGGAATTGGCAAAGGATATTTGAAGCCCATAGAGGGCTATGGTGAAAAAGGAATATCTTCCGTTCAAAACTGGAAAGAAGCTTTCTGAGAAACTGCTCTGTGTTCTGTTAATTCATGTCACAGAGTTACATCTTTCCTTCAAGAAGCCTTCGCTAAGGTTGTTCTTGTGGAATTGGCAAAGGATATTTGGAAGCCCATAGAGGGCTATGGTGAAAAGGAAATATCTTCCGTTCAAAACTGGAAAGAAGCTTTCTGAGAAACGGCTCTGTGTTCTGTTAATTCATCTCACAGAGTTACATCTTTCCCTTCAAGAAGCCTTTCGCTAAGGCTGTTTTTGTGGAATTGGCAAAGGGATATTTGGAAGCCCATAGAGGGCTATGATGAAAAAGGAAAACTCTTCCGTTCAAAACTGGAAAGAAGCTTTCTGAGAAACTGCTCTGTGTTCTGTTAATTCATCTCACAGAGTTACATCTTTCCCTTCAAGAAGCCTTTTCCTAAGGCTGTTCATGTGGAATTGGCAAAGGGATCTTTGAAGCCCTGAGAGGACTATGGTGAAAAAGGAAATATCTTCCGTTCAAAACTGGAAAGAAGCTTTCTGAGAAACTGCTCTGTGTTCTGTTAATTCATGTCACAGAGTTACATCTTGCCCTTCAAGAAGCCTTTCGCTAAGGTTGTTCTTGTGGAATTGGCAAAGGATATTTGGAAGCCCATAGAGGGCTATGGTGAAAAGGAAATATCTTCCGTTCAAAACTGGAAAGAAGCTTGAGAAACGGCTCTGTGTTCTGTTAATTCATCTCACAGAGTTACATCTTTCCTTCAAGAAGCCTTTCGCTAAGGCTGTTCTTGTGGAATTGGCAAAGGATATTTGGAAGCCCATAGAGGGCTATGGTGAAAAAGGAAAACTCTTCCGCTCAAAACTGGAAAGAAGCTTTCTGAGAAACTGCTCTGTGTTCTGTTAATTCATCTCACAGAGTTACATCTTTCTCTTCAAGAAGCCTTCGCTAAGGTTGTTCTTGTGGAATTGCAAAGGATATTTGAAGCCCATAGAGGGCTATGATGAAAAGGAAATATCTTCCGCTCAAAACTGGAAAGAAGTTTTCTGAGAACCTGCTCTGTGTTCTGTTAATTCATCTCACAGAGTTACATCTTTCCTTCAAGAAGCCTTTCCTAAGGCTGTTCTTGTGGAATTGGCAAAGGATCTTTGGAAGCCCTGAGAGGACTTTGGTGAAAAGGAAATAACTTCCGCTCAAAACTGGAAAGAAACTTTCTGAGAAACTGCTCTGTGTTCTGTTAATTCATCTCACAGAGTTACATCTTTCCTTCAAGAAGCTTTCGCTAAGGCTGTTCTTGTGGAATTGGCAAAGGATATTTGGAAGCCCATAAATGGCTATGGTGAAAAGGAAATAACTTCCGCTCAAAACTGGAAAGAAGCTTTCTGAGAAACTGATCTGTGTTCTGTTAATTCATCTCACAGAGTTACATCTTTCCTTCAAGAAGCCTTTCGCTAAGGCTGTTCTTGTGGAACTGGCAAAGGATATTTGGAAGCACTTAGAGGGCTATGGTGAAAAAGGAATATCTTCCGCTCAAAACTGGAAAGAAGCTTGAGAAACTGCTCTGTGTTCTGTTAATTCATGTCACAGAGTTACATCTTTCCTTCAAGAAGCCTTTCGCTAAGGTTGTTCTTGTGGAATTGGCAAAGGATATTTGGAAGCCCATAGAGGGCTATGGTGAAAAGGAAATCTCTTCCGCTCAAAACTGGAAAGAAGTTTTCTGAGAAACTGCTCTGTGTTCTGTTAATTCATCTCACAGAGTTACATCTTTCCTTCAAGAAGCCTTTCCTAAGGCTGTTCTTGTGGAATTGGCAAAGGGATCTTTGGAAGCCCTGAGAGGACTATGGTGAAAAGGATATCTTCCGCTCAAAACTGGAAAGAAGCTTTCTCAGAAACTGCTCTCTGTTCTGTTAATTCATCTCACAGAGTTACATCTTTCCTTCAAGAAGCCTTCGCTAAGGCTGTTCTTGTGGAATTGGCAAAGGATATTTGGAAGCCCATAAAGGGCTATGGTGAAAAAGGAAATAACTTCCGTTCAAAACTGGAAAGAAGCTTTCTGAGAAACTGATCTGTGTTCTGTTAATTCATCTCACAGAGTTACATCTTTCCCTTCAAGAAGACTTTCGCTAAGGCTGTTCTTGTGGAATTGGCAAAGGGACCTTTGGAAGCCCTTAGAGGGCTATGGTGAAAAAGGAAATATCTTCCGTTCAAAACTGGAAAGAAGCTTTCTGAGAAAGTGCTCTGTGTTCTGTTAATTCATCTCACCGAGTTACATCTTTCCCTTCAAGAAGCCTTTCGCTAAGGCTGTTCTTGTAGAATTGGCAAAGGGATATTTGGAAGCACTTAGAGGGCTATGGTGAAAAAGGAAATATCTTCCGTTCAAAACCGGAAAGAAGCTTTCTGAAAAACTGCTCTGTGTTCTGTTAATTCATCTCACAGAGTTACATCTTTCCCTTCAAGAAGCCTTTCGCTAAGGCTGTTCCTGTGGAATTGGCAAAGGGATATTTGGAAGCCTATAGAGGGCTATGGTGAAAAAGGAAATATCTTAAGTTCAAAACTGGAAAGCAGGTTTCTGAGAAACTGCTCTGTGTTCTCTTAATTCATCTCACAGAGTTACATCATTCCCTTCAGGAAGCCTTTCGCTAAGGCTGTTCTTGTGGAATTTTTAAAGTGATATTTGGAAGCCCATAGTGGGCTATGGTGAAAAAGGAAATCTCTTCCGTTCAAAACTGGTAAGAAGCTTGAGAAACTGCTCTGTGTTCTGTTAATTCATCTCACAGAGTTACATCTTTCCCTTCAATATGCCTTTCGCTAAGGCTGTTCTTGTGGAATTGGCAAAGTGATATTTGGAAGCCCATAGAGGGCTACGGTGAAAAAGGAAATATCTTCCGTGCAAAACTGGAAAGAAACTTTCTGAGAAACTGCTCTGTGTTCTGTTAATTCATCTCACAGAGTTACATCTTTCCCTTCAAGAAGCCTTTCGCTACGGCTGTTCTTGTGTAATTGGCAAAGGTTTATTTGGAAGCCCATAGAGGGCTATGGTGAAAAAGGAAATATCTTCCGTTGAAAACTGGAAAGAAGCTTTCTGAGACACTACTCTGTGTTCTTTGAATTCATCTCCCAGATTTACATCTCTCCCTTCAAGAAGCCTTTCGCTAAGGCTGTTCTTGTGGAATTGGCAAAGTGATATTAGGAAGCCCATAAAGGGCTATGGTGAAAGAGGAAATATCTTCCGTTGAAAACTGGAAAGAAGCTTGAGAAACTGCTCTGTGTTCTGTTAATTCATGTCACAGAGTTACATCTTTCCTTCAAGAAGCCTTTCGCTAAGGTTGTTCTTGTGGAATTGGCAAAGGATATTTGGAAGCCCATAGAGGGCTATGGTGAAAAAGGAAATATCTTCCGTTCAAAACTGGAAAGAAGCTTTCTGAGAAACTGCTCTGTGTTCTGTTAATTCATCTCACAGAGTTACATCTTTCTCTTCAAGAAGCCTTCGCTAAGGCTGTTCTTGTGGAATTGGCAAAGGTTTATTTGGAAGCCCATAAAGGGCTTGGTGAAAAGGAAATATCTTCCGTTCAAAACTGGAAAGAAGCTTTCTGAGAAACTACTCTGTGTTCTGTTAATTCATCTCACAGAGTTACATCTTTCCTTCAAGAAGCCTTTCGCTAAGGCTGTTCTTGTGTAATTGGCAAAGGATATTTGGAAGCCCATAGAGGGTTATGGTGAAAAAGGAATTCTCTTCCGTTCAAAACCGGAAAGAAGCTTTCTGAGAATCTGCTCTGTGTTCTTTTACTTCATCTCACAGAGTTACATGTTTCCTTCAAGAAGCCGTTCGCTAAGGCTGTTCTTTGGAATTGGCAAAGGATATTTGGAAGCCCATAGAGGGCTATGGTGAAAAAGGAAATATCTTCCGCTCAAAACTGGAAAGAAGCTTGAGAAACTGCTCTGTGTTCTGTTAATTCATCTCACAGAGTTACATCTTACCCTTCAAGAAGCCTTTCGCTAAGGCTGTTCTTGTGGAATTGTCAAAGTGATTTTGGAAGCCCTTAGAGAGCTATGGTGAAAAAGGAAATATCTTCCGTTCAAAACTGGAAAGAAGCTTTTGAGAAACTGCTCCATGTTCTGTTAATTCATCTCACAGAGTTACATCTTTCCTTCAAGAAGCCTTTCGCTAAGGCTGCTCTTGTGGAATTGGCAAAGGATATTTGGAAGCCCATAGAGGGCTACGGTGAAAAGGAAATATCTTCCGCTCAAAACTGGAAAGAAGCTTGAGAAACTGCTCTGTGTTCTGTTAATTCATCTCACAGAGTTACATCTTACCCTTCAAGAAGCCTTCGCTAAGGCTGTTCTTGTGGAATTGTCAAAGTGATTTTGGAAGCCCTTAGAGAGCTATGGTGAAAAGGAAATATCTTCCGTTCAAAACTGGAAAGAAGCTTTTGAGAAACTGCTCCATGTTCTGTTAATTCATCTCACAGAGTTACATCTTTCCCTTCAAGAAGCCTTTCGCTAAGGCTGCTCTTGTGGAATTGGCAAAGGGATATTTGGAAGCCCATAGAGGGCTATGGTGAAAAAGGAATTATCTTCCGTTCAAAACTGGAAAGAAGCTTCCTGAGAAACTGCTCTGTGTTTTGTTAATTCATCTCACAGAGTTACATCTTTCCCTTCAAGAAGCCTTTCGCTACGGCTGTTCTTGTGGAATTGGTAAAGGGATATTTGGAAGCCCATAGAGGGCTATGATGAAAAAGGAAATATCTTCCTTTCAAAACTGGAAATAAGCTTTCTGAGAAACTGCTCTGTGTTCTGTCAATTCATCTCACAGAGTTACATCTTTCCCTTCAAGAAGCCTTTCGCTAAGGCTGTTGTTGTGGAATTGGCAAAGGGATATTAGGAAGCCCATAAAGGGCTATGGTGAAAAGGAAATATCTTCCGTTCAAAACTGGAAAGAGGCTTTCTGAGAAACTGCTCTGTGTTCTGTTAATTCATCTCACAGAGTTACATCTTTCCCTTCAAGAAGTCTTTCGATCAGTCTGTTGTTGTGGAATTGGCAGAGTGATATTAGGAAGCCCATAAAGGGCTATGGTGAAAAAAGAAATAGCTTCCGTTCAAAACTGGAAAGAAGCTTTCTGAGAAACTGCTCTGTGTTCTGTTAATTCATCTGACAGAGTTACATCTTCCCCTTTAAGAAGCCTTTCGCTAAGGCTGTTCTTATGGAATTGGCAAAGGGATATTTGGATGCCCATAGAGGGCTATGGTGAGAAAGGAAGTATCTTCCGTTCAAAACTGGAAAGAAGCTTTCTGAGAAATTGCTCTGTGTTCTGTTAATTCATCTCACAGAGTTACATCTTTCCCTTCAAGAAGCCTTTCGCTAAGGCTGTTCTTGTGGAATTGGCAAAGTGATATTTGGAAGCCCATAAATGGCTATGGTGAAAAAGGAAATATCTTCCGTTCAAAACTGGAAAGAAGCTTTCTGAGAAACTGATCTGTGTTCTGTTAATTCATCTCACAGAGTTACATCTTTCCCTTCAAGAAGCCTTTCGCTAAGATTGTTCTTGTGGAACTGGCAAAGGGATATTTGGAAGCACTTAGAGGGCTATGGTGAAAAAGGAATATCTTCCGCTCAAAACTGGAAAGAAGCTTTCTGAGAAACTGCTCTGTGTTCTGTTAATTCATGTCACAGAGTTACATCTTTCCCTTCAAGAAGCCTTCGCTAAGGCTGTTCTTGTGGAATTGGCAAAGTGATATTTGGAAGCCCATAGAGGGCTATGGTGAAAAAGGAAATATCTTCCGTTCAAAACTGGAAAGAAGCTTTCTGAAAAACTGCTCTGTGTTCTGTTAATTCATCTCACAGAGTTACATCTTTCCCTTCAAGAAGCCTTTCGCTAAGGCTGTTCTTGTGGAATTGGCAAAGGGATATTTGGAAGCACTTAGAGGGCTATGGTGAAAAAGGAAATATCTTCCGTTCAAAACCGGAAAGAAGCTTTCTGAAAAACTGCTCTGTGTTCTGTTAATTCATCTCACAGAGTTACATCTTTCCCTTCAAGAAGCCTTTCGCTAAGGCTGTTCCTGTGGAATTGGCAAAGGGATATTTGGAAGCCTATAGAGGGCTATGGTGAAAAAGGAAATATCTTAAGTTCAAAACTGGAAAGCAGGTTTCTGAGAAACTGCTCTGTGTTCTCTTAATTCATCTCACAGAGTTACATCATTCCCTTCAGGAAGCCTTTCGCTAAGGCTGTTCTTGTGGAATTTTTAAAGTGATATTTGGAAGCCCATAGTGGGCTATGGTGAAAAAGGAAATCGTTTCCGTTCAAAACTGGTAAGAAGCTTTCTGAGAAACTGCTCTGTGTTCTGTTAATTCATCTCACAGAGTTACATCTTTCCCTTCAATATGCCTTTCGCTAAGGCTGTTCTTGTGGAATTGGCAAAGTGATATTTGGAAGCCCATAGAGGGCTACGGTGAAAAAGGAAATATCTTCCGTGCAAAACTGGAAAGAAACATTCTGAGAAACTGCTCTGTGTTCTGTTAATTCATCTCACAGAGTTACATCTTTCCCTTCAAGAAGCCTTTCGCTAAGGCTGTTCTTGTGTAATTGGCAAAGGTTTATTTGGAAGCCCATAGAGGGCTATGGTGAAAAAGGAAATATCTTCCGTTGAAAACTGGAAAGAAGCTTTCTGAGACACTACTCTGTGTTCTTTGAATTCATCTCCCAGATTTACATCTCTCCCTTCAAGAAGCCTTTCGCTAAGGCTGTTCTTGTGGAATTGGCAAAGTGATATTAGGAAGCCCATAAAGGGCTATGGTGAAAGAGGAAATATCTTCCGTTGAAAACTGGAAAGAAGCTTTCTGAGAAACTGCTCTGTGTTCTGTTAATTCATGTCACAGAGTTACATCTTTCCCTTCAAGAAGCCTTTCGCTAAGGTTGTTCTTGTGGAATTGGCAAAGGGATATTTGGAAGCCCATAGAGGGCTATGGTGAAAAAGGAAATATCTTCCGTTCAAAACTGGAAAGAAGCTTTCTGAGAAACTGCTCTGTGTTCTGTTAATTCATCTCACAGAGTTACATCTTTCTCTTCAAGAAGCCTTTCGCTAAGGCTGTTCTTGTGGAATTGGCAAAGTTATATTAGGAAGCCCATAAAGGGCTTGGTGAAAAAGGAAATATCTTCCGTTCAAAACTGGAAAGAAGCTTTCTGAGAAACTCCTCTGTGTTGTGTTAATTCATCTCACAGAGTTACATCTTTCCCTTCAAGAAGCCTTTCGCTAAGGCTGTTCTTGTGTAATTGGCAAAGGGATATTTGGAAGCCCATAGAGGGTTATGGTGAAAAAGGAATTCTCTTCCGTTCAAAACCGGAAAGAAGCTTTCTGAGAATCTGCTCTGTGTTCTTTTACTTCATCTCACAGAGTTACATGTTTCCCTTCAAGAAGCCGTTCGCTAAGGCTGTTCTTTTGGAATTGGCAAAGGGATATTTGGAAGCCCATAGAGGGCTATGGTGAAAAAGGAAATATCTTCCGTTCAAAACTGGAAAGAAGCTTTCTGAGAAACTGCTCTGTGTTCTGTTAATTCATCTCACACAGTTACATCTTACCCTTCAAGAAGCCTTTCGCTAAGGCTGTTCTTGTGGAATTGTCAAAGTGATTTTTGGAAGCCCTTAGAGAGCTATGGTGAAAAAGGAAATATCTTCCATTCAAAACTGGAAAGAAGCTTTTTGAGAAACTGCTCCATGTTCTGTTAATTCATCTCACAAAGTTACTTCTTTCCTTTCAAGAAGCCTTTCGCTAAGGCTGCTCTTGTGGAATTGGCAAAGGGATATTTGGAAGCCCATAGAGGGCTATGGTGAAAAAGGAATTATCTTCCGTTCAAAACTGGAAAGAAGCTTCCTGAGAAACTGCTCTGTGTTTTGTTAATTCATCTCACAGAGTTACATCTTTCCCTTCAAGAAGCCTTTCGCTACGGCTGTTCTTGTGGAATTGGTAAAGGGATATTTGGAAGCCCATAGAGGGCTATGATGAAAAGGAAATATCTTCCGCTTCAAAACTGGAAAGAAGTTTTCTGAGAAACTGCTCTGTGTTCTGTTAATTCATCTCACAGAGTTACATCTTTCCTTCAAGAAGCCTTTCCCTAAGGCTGTTCTTGTGGAATTGGCAAAGGATCTTTGGAAGCCCTGAGAGGACTATGGTGAAAAAGGAAATAACTTCCGCTCAAAACTGGAAAGAAACTTTCTGAGAAACTGCTCTGTGTTCTGTTAATTCATCTCACAGAGTTACATCTTTCCTTCAAGAAGTCTTTCGATCAGTCTGTTGTTGTGGAATTGGCAGAGTGATATTAGGAAGCCCATAAAGGGCTATGGTGAAAAAGAAATAGCTTCCGTTCAAAACTGGAAAGAAGCTTTCTGAGAAACTGCTCTGTGTTCTGTTAATTCATCTGACAGAGTTACATCTTCCCTTTAAGAAGCCTTTCGCTAAGGCTGTTCTTGTGGAATTGGCAAAGTGATATTAGGAAGCCCATAAAGGGCTATGGTGAAAAAGGAAATATCTTCCGTTCAAAACTGGAAAGAGGCTTTCTGAGAAACTGCTCTGTGTTCTGTTAATTCATCTCACAGAGTTACATCTTTCCCTTCAAGAAGTCTTTCGATCAGTCTGTTGTTGTGGAATTGGCAGAGTGATATTAGGAAGCCCATAAAGGGCTATGGTGAAAAAAGAAATAGCTTCCGTTCAAAACTGGAAAGAAGCTTTCTGAGAAACTGCTCTGTGTTCTGTTAATTCATCTGACAGAGTTACATCTTCCCCTTTAAGAAGCCTTTCGCTAAGGCTGTTCTTATGGAATTGGCAAACGTATATTTGGAAGCCCACAGACGGCTATGGTGAGAAAGGAAGTATCTTCCGTTCCAAACCGGAAAGAAGCTTTCTGAGAAACTGCTCTGTGTTCTGTTAATTCATCTCACAGAGTTACATCTTTCCCTTCAAGAAGCCTTTCGCTAAGGCTGTTCTTCTGGAATTGCCAAAGTGATATTTTGAAGCCCATAGAGGGCTATGGTGAAAAAGGAAGTCTCTTCCGTTCAAAACTGGTAAGAAGCTTTCTGAGAAACTGCTCTGTGTTCTCTTAATTCATCTCACAGAGTTACATCATTCCCTTCAGGAAGCCTTTCGCTAAGGCTGTTCTTGTGGAATTTTTAAAGTGATATTTGGAAGCCCATAGTGGGCTATGGTGAAAAAGGAAATCTCTTCCGTTCAAAACTGGTAAGAAGCTTTCTGAGAAACTGCTCTGTGTTCTGTTAATTCATCTCACAGAGTTACATCTTTCCCTTCAATATGCCTTTCGCTAAGGCTGTTCTTGTGGAATTGGCAAAGTGATATTTGGAAGCCCATAGAGGCCTATGGTGAAAAAGGAAATATCTTCCGTGGAAAACTGGAAAGAAGCTTTCTGAAAAACTGCTCTCTGTTCTGTTAATTCATCTCACGGAGTTACATCTTTCCCTTCCAGAATCCTTTCGCTAAGGTTGTTCTTGTGGAATGGGCAAAGGGATATTTGGAAGCCCATAGAGGGCTATGGTGAAAAAGGAAATATCTTCCGTTGAAAACTGGAAAGAAGCTTTCTGAGAAACTACTCTGTGTTCTTTTAATTCATGTCCCCGATTTACATCTCTCCCTTCAAGAAGCCTTTCGCTAAGGCTGTTCTTGTGGAATTGGCAAAGTGATATTAGGAAGCCCATAAAGGGCTATGGTGAAAGAGGAAATATCTTCCGTTCAAAACTGGAAAGAAGCTTTCTGAGAAACTGCTCTGTGTTCTGTTAATTCAAGTCACAGAGTTACATCTTTCCCTTCCAGAAGCCTTTCGCTAAGGCTGTTCTTGTGGAATTGTCAAAGGGATCTTTGGAAGCCCTTAGAAGGCTATGGTGAAAAAGGAAATATCTTCCGTTCAAAAGTGGAAAGAAGCTTTCTGAGAAACTGCTCTGTGTTCTGTTAATTCATCTCACCGAGTTACATCTTTCCCTTCAAGAAGCCTTTTTCTAAGGCTGTTCTTGTGGAATTGGCAAAGGGATATATGGAAGCACTTAGAGGGCTATGGTGAAAAAGGAAATATCTTCCGTTCAAAACTGGAAAGAAGCTTTCTGAGAAACTGCTCTGTGTTCTGTTAATTCATCTCACAGAGTGACATCTTTCCCGTCAAGTAGCCTTTCGCTAAGGCTGTTCTTCTGGAATTGGCAAAGGGATATTTGGAAGCAAATAGAGGGCTATGGTGAAAAAGGAAATATCTTCCGTTCAAAACCGGAAAGAAGCTTTCTGAGAATCTGCTCTGTGTCCTGTTAATTCATTACACAGAGTTACATCTTTCCCTTCAAGAAGCCTTTCGCTAAGGGTATTCTTGTGGAATTGGCAAAGTGATACTTGGAAGCCCATAGAGGGCTACGGTGAAAAAGGAAGTATCTTCAGTTCAAAACTGGAAAGAAGCTTTCTGAGAAACTGCTCTGTGTTCTGTTAACTCATCTCACAGAGTTACATCTTTCTCTTCTAGAAGCCTTTCGCTAAGGCTGTTGTTGTGTAATTGGCAAAGGGATATTTGGAAGCCCTTAGAGGGCTATGGTTAAAAAGGAAATATCTTCCGTTCAAAACTGGAAGGAAGCTTTCTGAGAAACTGCTCTGTGTTCTGTAAATTCATCTCAAAGAGTTACATCTTTCCCTACAAGAAGCCATTCGCTAAGGCTGTTCTTGTGGAATTGGCAAAGGGATATTTGGAAGCCCATAAAGGGCTATGGTGAAAAAGGAAATATCTTCCGTTGAAAACTGGAAAGAAGCTTTCTGAGAAACTGCTCTGTGTTCTGTTAATTCATCTCACAGAGTTACATCTTTCCCTCCAAGAAGCCTTTCACTAAGGCTGTTCTTGTAGAATTGGCAAAGGGATATTTCGAAGCCCATAGAGGGCTATGGTGAAAAAGGAAACATCTTCCGTTCAAAACTGCAAGGAAGCTTTCTGAGAAACTGCTCGGTGTTCTGTTAATTCATCTCACAGAGTTACATCTTTCCCTTAAAGAAGCCTTTCGGTAAGGCTGTTCTTGTGGAATTGGCAAAGTGATATTTGGAAGCCCATAGAGGGCTACGGTGAAAAAGGAATTATCTTCCGTTCAAAACTGGAAAGAACCTTTCTGAGAAACTGCTCTGTGTTCTGTTAATTCATCTCACAGAGTTACATCTTTCACTTCAAGAAGCCTTTCTGTAAGGCTGTTCTTGTGGAATTGGCAAAGTGATATTTGGAAGCCCTTAGAGGGCTATGGTGAAAAAGGAAATATCTTCCGATGAAAACTGGAAAGAAGCTTTCTGAGAAACTGCTCTGTGGTCTGTTAATTCATCTCACAGAGTTACATCTTTCCCTTCAAGATTCCTTTCGCTAAGGTTGTTCTTATGGAATTGGCAAAGGGATATTTGGAAGCCCATAGAGTGCTATGGTGAAAAAGGAAATATCTTCCATTCAAAACTGGAAAGAAGCTTTCTGAGAAACTGCTCTGTGTTCTGTTAATTCATCTCACAGAGTTACATCTTTCCCTTCAAGAAGCCTTTCGCTAAGGTTGTTATTGTGGAATTGGCAAAGTGATATTTGGCAGCCCATAGAGGGCTATGGTGAAAAAGGAAATATCTTCCGTTCAAAACTGGAAAGAAGCTTTCTGAGAAACTGCCCTGTGTTCTGTTAATTCATGTCACAGAGTTACATCTTTCCCTTCAAGAAGCCTTTCGCTAAGGTTGTTCTTGTGGAATTGGCAAAGGGATATTTGGAAGCCCATCGAGGGCTATGGTGAAAAAGGAAATGTCTTCCGTTCAAAACTGGAAAGAAGCTTTCTGAGAAACTGCTCTGTGTTCTGTTAATTCATCTCACAGAGTTACATCTTTCCCTTCAAGAAGCCTTTCGCTAAGGCTGTTCTTGTGCAATTGGCAAAGTTATATTAGGAAGCCCATAAATGGCTATGGTGAAAAAGGAAATATCTTCCGTTCAAAACCGGAAAGAAGCTTTCTGAGAAACTGCTCTGTGTTCTGTTAATTCATCTCACAGAGTTACATCTTTCCCTTCAAGAAGCCTTTCGCTAAGGCTGTTCTTGTGGAATTGGCAAAGGGATATTTGGAAGCCCATACAAGGCTATGGTGAAAAAGGAAATCTCTTCCGTTGAAAACTGGAAAGAAGCTTTCTGAGAAACTGCTCTGTGTTCTGTTAATTCATGTCACAGAGTTACATTTTTACCTTCAAGAAGCCTTTCGCTAAGGTTGTTCTTGTGGAATTGGCAAAGGGATATTTGGAAGCCCATAGAGGGCTATGGTGAAAAAGGAAATATCTTCCGTTCAAAACTGGAAAGAAGCTTTCTGAGAAACTGCTCTGTGTTCTGTTAATTCATCTCACAGAGTTACATCTTTCCCTTCAAGAAGCCTTTCGCTAAGGCTGTTCTTGTGGAATTGGCAAAGGGATATTTGGAAGCCCATCGAGGGCTATGGTGAAAAAGGAAATATCTTCCGTTCAAAACTGGAAAGAAGCTTTCTGAGAAACTGCTCTGTGTTCTGTTAATTCATGTCACAGAGTTACATCTTTCCCTTCAAGAAGCCTTTCGCTAAGGTTGTTCTTGTGGAATTGCAAAGGATATTTGGAAGCCCTGAGAGGACTATGGTGAAAAGGAAATATCTTCCGCTCAAAACTGGAAAGAAGTTTTCTGAGAAACTGCTCTGTGTTCTGTTAATTCATCTCACAAAGTTACATCTCTCCTACAAGAAACCTTTCCTAAAGCTGTTCTTGTGGAATTGGCAAAGGATCTTTGGAAGCCCTGAGAGGACTATGGTGAAAAGGAAATATCTTCCGTTCAAAACTGGAAAGAAGCTTTCTGAGAAACTGCTCTGTGTTCTGTTAATTCATCTCACAGAGTTACATCTTTCCCTTCAAGCCTTTCGCTAAGGCTGTTCTTGTGGAATTGGCAAAGGATATTTGGAAGCCCATAAAGGGCTATGCTGAAAAGGAAATAACTTCCGTTGAAAACTGGAAAGAAGCTTTCTGAGAAACTGCTCTGTGTTCTGTTAATTCATGTCACAGAGTTACATTTTACCTTCAAGAAGCCTTTCGCTAAGGTTGTTCTTGTGGAATTGGCAAAGGATATTTGGAAGCCCATAGAGGGCTATGGTGAAAAGGAAATATCTTCCGCTCAAAACTGGAAAGAAGCTTTCTGAGAAACTGCTCTGTGTTCTGTTAATTCACCTCACAGAGTTACATCTTTCCCTTCAAGAAGCCTTTCGCTAAGGCTGTTCTTGTGGAATTGGCAAGGATATTTGGAAGCCCATCGAGGGCTATGGTGAAAAGGAAATATCTTCCGTTCAAAACTGGAAAGAAGCTTTCTGAGAAACTGCTCTGTGTTCTGTTAATTCATGTCACAGAGTTACATCTTTCCTTCAAGAAGCCTTTCGCTAAGGTTGTTCTTGTGGAATTGCAAAGGATATTTGGAAGCCCTAGAGGGCTATGATGAAAAAGGAAATATCTTCCGTTCAAAACTGGAAAGAAGTTTTCTGAGAAACTGCTCTGTGTTCTGTTAATTCATCTCACAGAGTTACATCTTGCCCTTCAAGAAGCCTTTCCTAAGGCTGTTCTTGTGGAATTGGCAAAGGATCTTTGGAAGCCCTGAGAGGACTATGGTGAAAAGGAAATATCTTCCGTTCAAAACTGGAAAGAAGCTTTCTGAGAAACTGCTCTGTGTTCTGTTAATTCATCTCACAGAGTTACATCTTTCCCTTCAAGAAGCCTTCGCTAAGGCTGTTCTTGTGGAATTGGCAAGGATATTTGGAAGCCCATAAAGGGCTATGCTGAAAAAGGAAATAACTTCCGCTTCAAAACTGGAAAGAACCTTTCTGAGAAACTGCTCTGTGTTCTATTAATTCATCTCACAGAGTTACATCTTTCCCTTCAAGAAGTTTTCGCTAAGGTTGTTCTTGTGGAATTGGCAAAGGATATTTGGAAGCCCATAGGGGTATGGTGAAAAAGGACATCTCTTCCGTTCAAAACTGGAAAGAAACTTTCTGAGAAACTGCTCTGTGTTCTGTTAATTCATCTTACAGACTTACATCTTTCCTTCAAGAAGCCTTCGCTAAGGCTGTTCTTGTGGAATTGGCAAAGGTTTATTTGAAGCCCATAGAGGGCTATGGTGAAAAGGAAATATCTTCCGCTCAAAACTGGAAAGAAGCTTGAGAAACTGCTCTGTGTTCTGTTAATTCATCTCACAGAGTTACATCTTTCCTTCAAGAAGCCTTCGCTAAGGTTGTTCTTGTGGAATTGTCAAAGGATATTTGGAAGCCCATAGAGGGCTATGGTGAAAAAGGAAATATCTTCCGTTCAAAACTGGAAAGAAGCTTGAGAAACTGCTCTGTGTTCTGTTAATTCATCTCACAGAGTTACATCTTTCCTTCAAGAAGCCTTTCGCTAAGGCTGTTCTTGTGGAATTGGCAAAGGATATTTGAAGCCCATAGAGGGCTATGGTGAAAAAGGAAATATCTTCCGTTCAAAACTGGAAAGAAGCTTTCTGAGAAACTGCTCTGTGTTCTGTTAATTCATTTCACAGAGTTACATCTTTCCTTCAAGAAGCCTTCGCTAAGGTTGTTCTTGTGGAATTAGCAAAGGATATTTGAAGCCCATAGAGGGCTATGATGAAAAGGAAATATCTTCCGCTCAAAACTGGAAAGAAGTTTTCTGAGAACCTGCTCTGTGTTCTGTTAATTCATCTCACAGAGTTACATCTTTCCTTCAAGAAGCCTTTCCCTAAGGCTGTTCTTGTGGAATTGGCAAGGATATTTGGAAGCCCTGAGAGGACTATGGTGAAAAGGAAATAACTTCCGTTCAAAACTGGAAAGAAACTTTCTGAGAAACTGCTCTGTGTTCTGTTAATTCATCTCACAGAGTTACATCTTTCCTTCAAGAAGCCTTTCGCTAAGGCTGTTCTTGTGGAATTGGCAAAGGATATTTGGAAGCCCATAAGGGCTATGGTGAAAAGGAAATAACTTCCGCTCAAAACTGGAAAGAAGCTTTCTGAGAAACTGATCTGTGTTCTGTTAATTCATCTCACAGAGTTACATCTTTCCTTCAAGAAGCCTTTCGCTAAGGCTGTTCTTGTGGAACTGGCAAAGGATATTTGGAAGCACTTAGAGGGCTATGGTGAAAAGGAAATATCTTCCGTTCAAAACTGGAAAGAAGCTTGAGAAACTGCTCTGTGTTCTGTTAATTCATGTCACAGAGTTACATCTTTCCTTCAAGAAGCCTTTCGCTAAGGTTGTTCTTGTGGAATTGGCAAAGGATATTTGGAAGCCCATAGAGGGCTATGGTGAAAAGGAAATATCTTCCGCTCAAAACTGGAAAGAAGCTTTCTGAGAAACGGCTCTGTGTTCTGTTAATTCATCTCACAGAGTTACATCTTTCCTTCAAGAAGCCTTCGCTAAGGCTGTTCTTGTGGAATTGGCAAGGATATTTGGAAGCCCATAGAGGCTATGGTGAAAAGGAAATCTCTTCCGCTCAAAACTGGAAAGAAGCTTTCTGAGAAACTGCTCTGTGTTCTGTTAATTCATCTCACAGAGTTACATCTTTCTCTTCAAGAAGCCTTCGCTAAGGTTGTTCTTGTGGAATTGGCAAGGATATTTGGAAGCCCATAGAGGGCTATGATGAAAAGGAAATATCTTCCGTTCAAAACTGGAAAGAAGTTTTCTGAGAAACTGCTCTGTGTTCTGTTAATTCATCTCACAGAGTTACATCTTTCCCTTCAAGAAGCCTTTCCCTAAGGCTGTTCTTGTGGAATTGGCAAAGGGATATTTGGAAGCCCATAAAGGGCTATGCTGAAAAAGGAAATAACTTCCGTTCAAAACTGGAAAGAACCTTTCTGAGAAACTGCTCTGTGTTCTATTAATTCATCTCACAGAGTTACATCTTTCCCTTAAAGAAGCCTTTCGGTAAGGCTGTTCTTGTGGAATTGGCAAAGTGATATTTGGAAGCCCATAGAGGGCTACGGTGAAAAAGGAATTATCTTCCGTTCAAAACTGGAAAGAACCTTTCTGAGAAACTGCTCTGTGTTCTGTTAATTCATCTCACAGAGTTACATCTTTCACTTCAAGAAGCCTTTCTGTAAGGCTGTTCTTGTGGAATTGGCAAAGTGATATTTGGAAGCCCTTAGAGGGCTATGGTGAAAAAGGAAATATCTTCCGATGAAAACTGGAAAGAAGCTTTCTGAGAAACTGCTCTGTGGTCTGTTAATTCATCTCACAGAGTTACATCTTTCCTTCAAGATTCCTTTCGCTAAGGTTGTTCTTATGGAATTGGCAAAGGATATTTGGAAGCCCATAGAGTGCTATGGTGAAAAGGAAATATCTTCCATTCAAAACTGTAAAGAAGCTTTCTGAGAAACTGCTCTATGTTCTGTTAATTCATCTCACAGAGTTACATCTTTCCTTCAAGAAGCCTTTCGCTAAGATTGTTATTGTGGAATTGGCAAAGTGATATTTGGCAGCCCATAGAGGGCTATGGTGAAAAGGAAATATCTTCCGCTTCAAAACTGGAAAGAAGCTTTCTGGGAAACTGCCCTGTGTTCTGTTAATTCATGTCACAGAGTTACATCTTTCCCTTCAAGAAGCCTTCGCTAAGGTTGTTCTTGTGGAATTGGCAAAGGATATTTGGAAGCCCATCGAGGGCTATGGTGAAAAGGAAATGTCTTCCGTTCAAAACTGGAAAGAAGCTTGAGAAACTGCTCTGTGTTCTGTTAATTCATCTCACAGAGTTACATCTTTCCTTCAAGAAGCCTTTCGCTAAGGCTGTTCTTGTGCAATTGGCAAAGTTATATTAGGAAGCCCATAAATGGCTATGGTGAAAAGGAAATATCTTCCGCTTCAAAACTGGAAAGAAGCTTTCTGAGAAACTGCTCTGTGTTCTGTTAATTCATCTCACAGAGTTACATCTTTCCCTTCAAAAGCCTTTCGCTAAGGCTGTTCTTGTGGAATTGGCAAAGGATATTTGGAAGCCCATAGAGGGCTATGGTGAAAAAGGAAATGTCTTCCGTTCAAAACTGGAAAGAAGCTTTCTGAGAAACTGCTCTGTGTTCTGTTAATTCATGTCACAGAGTTACATTTTTACCTTCAAGAAGCCTTTCGCTAAGGTTGTTCTTGTGGAATTGGCAAAGGATATTTCAAGCCCATAGAGGGCTATGGTGAAAAGGAAATATCTTCCGTTCAAAACTGGAAAGAAGCTTTCTGAGAAACTGCTCTGTGTTCTGTTAATTCATCTCACAGAGTTACATCTTTCCCTTCAAGAAGCCTTTCGCTAAGGCTGTTCTTGTGGAATTGGCAAAGGATATTTGGAAGCCCATCGAGGGCTATGGTGAAAAGGAAATATCTTCCGCTCAAAACTGGAAAGAAGCTTTCTGAGAAACTGCTCTGTGTTCTGTTAATTCATGTCACAGAGTTACATCTTTCCTTCAAGAAGCCTTTCGCTAAGGTTGTTCTTGTGGAATTGGCAAGGATATTTGGAAGCCTATAGAGGGCTATGATGAAAAAGGAAATATCTTCCGCTCAAAACTGGAAAGAAGTTTTCTGAGAAACTGCTCTGTGTTCTGTTAATTCATCTCACAGAGTTACATCTTTCCCTTCAAGAAGCCTTTCGCTAAGGCTGTTCTTGTGGAACTGGCAAAGGATATTTGGAAGCACTTAGAGGGCTATGGTGAAAAGGAAATATCTTCCGTTCAAAACTGGAAAGAAGCTTTCTGAGAAACTGCTCTGTGTTCTGTTAATTCATGTCACAGAGTTACATATTTCCCTTCAAGAAGCCTTTCGCTAAGGTTGTTCTTGTGGAATTGGCAAAGGATATTTGGAAGCCCATAGAGGGCTATGGTGAAAAGGAAATATCTTCCGTTCAAAACTGGAAAGAAGCTTGAGAAACGGCTCTGTGTTCTGTTAATTCATCTCACAGAGTTACATCTTTCCTTCAAGAAGCCTTTCGCTAAGGCTGTTCTTGTGGAATTGGCAAAGGATATTTGGAAGCCCATAGAGGGCTATGGTGAAAAAGGAAATCTCTTCCGTTCAAAACTGGAAAGAAGCTTTCTGAGAAACTGCTCTGTGTTCTGTTAATTCATCTCACAGAGTTACATCTTTCTCTTCAAGAAGCCTTTCGCCAAGATTGTTCTTGTGGAATTCGCAAAGGAATATTTCGAAGCCCATAGAGGGCTATGATGAAAAAGGAAATATCTTCCGTTCAAAACTGGAAAGAAGTTTTCTGAGAAACTGCTCTGTGTTCTGTTAATTCATCTCACAGAGTTACATCTTTCCCTTCAAGAAGCCTTTCCCTAAGGCTGTTCTTGTGGAATTGGCAAAGGGATATTTGGAAGCCCATAAAGGGCTATGCTGAAAAAGGAAATAACTTCCGTTCAAAACTGGAAAGAACCTTTCTGAGAAACTGCTCTGTGTTCTATTAATTCATCTCACAGAGTTACATCTTTCCCTTAAAGAAGCCTTTCGGTAAGGCTGTTCTTGTGGAATTGGCAAAGTGATATTTGGAAGCCCATAGAGGGCTACGGTGAAAAAGGAATTATCTTCCGTTCAAAACTGGAAAGAACCTTTCTGAGAAACTGCTCTGTGTTCTGTTAATTCATCTCACAGAGTTACATCTTTCACTTCAAGAAGCCTTTCTGTAAGGCTGTTCTTGTGGAATTGGCAAAGTGATATTTGGAAGCCCTTAGAGGGCTATGGTGAAAAAGGAAATATCTTCCGATGAAAACTGGAAAGAAGCTTTCTGAGAAACTGCTCTGTGGTCTGTTAATTCATCTCACAGAGTTACATCTTTCCCTTCAAGATTCCTTTCGCTAAGGTTGTTCTTATGGAATTGGCAAAGGGATATTTGGAAGCCCATAGAGTGCTATGGTGAAAAAGGAAATATCTTCCATTCAAAACTGTAAAGAAGCTTTCTGAGAAACTGCTCTGTGTTCTGTTAATTCATCTCACAGAGTTACATCTTTCCCTTCAAGAAGCCTTTCGCTAAGGTTGTTATTGTGGAATTGGCAAAGTGATATTTGGCAGCCCATAGAGGGCTATGGTGAAAAAGGAAATATCTTCCGTTCAAAACTGGAAAGAAGCTTTCTGAGAAACTGCTCTGTGTTCTGTTAATTCATGTCACAGAGTTACATCTTTCCCTTCAAGAAGCCTTTCGCTAAGGTTGTTCTTGTGGAATTGGCAAAGGGATATTTGGAAGCCCATCGAGGGCTATGGTGAAAAAGGAAATGTCTTCCGTTCAAAACTGGAAAGAAGCTTTCTGAGAAACTGCTCTGTGTTCTGTTAATTCATCTCACAGAGTTACATCTTTCCCTTCAAGAAGCCTTTCGCTAAGGCTGTTCTTGTGGAATTAGCAAAGGATATTTGGAAGCCCATAAATGGCTATGGTGAAAAAGGAAATATCTTCCGTTCAAAACTGGAAAGAAGCTTTCTGAGAAACTGCTCTGTGTTCTGTTAATTCATCTCACAGAGTTACATCTTTCCCTTCAAGAAGCCTTTCGCTAAGGCTGTTCTTGTGGAATTGGCAAAGGGATATTTGGAAGCCCATACAAGGCTATGGTGAAAAAGGAAATATCTTCCGTTGAAAACTGGAAAGAAGCTTTCTGAGAAACTGCTCTGTGTTCTGTTAATTCATGTCACAGAGTTACATTTTCCCTTCAAGAAGCCTTTCGCTAAGGTTGTTCTTGTGGAATTGGCAAAGGGATATTTGGAAGCCCATAGAGGGCTATGGTGAAAAAGGAAATATCTTCCGTTCAAAACTGGAAAGAAGCTTTCTGAGAAACTGCTCTGTGTTCTGTTAATTCATCTCACAGAGTTACATCTTTCCCTTCAAGAAGCCTTTCGCTAAGGCTGTTCTTGTGGAATTGGCAAAGGGATATTTGGAAGCCCATCGAGGGCTATGGTGAAAAAGGAAATATCTTCCGTTCAAAACTGGAAAGAAGCTTTCTGAGAAACTGCTCTGTGTTCTGTTAATTCATGTCACAGAGTTACATCTTTCCCTTCAAGAAGCCTTTCGCTAAGGTTGTTCTTGTGGAATTCGCAAAGGGATATTTCGAAGCCCGTAGAGGGCTATGATGAAAAAGGAAATATCTTCCGTTCAAAACTGGAAAGAAGTTTTCTGAGAAACTGCTCTGTGTTCTGTTAATTCATCTCACAGAGTTACATCTCTCCCTACAAGAAACCTTTCCCTAAAGCTGTTCTTGTGGAATTGGCAAAGGGATCTTTGGAAGCCCTGAGAGGACTATGGTGAAAAAGGAAATATCTTCCGTTCAAAACTGGAAAGAAGCTTTCTGAGAAACTGCTCTGTGTTCTGTTAATTCATCTCACAGAGTTACATCTTTCCCTTCAAGAAGCCTTTCGCTAAGGCTGTTCTTGTGGAATTGGCAAAGGGATATTTGGAAGCCCATAAAGGGCTATGCTGAAAAAGGAAATAACTTCCGTTCAAAACTGGAAAGAACCTTTCTGAGAAACTGCTCTGTGTTCTATTAATTCATCTCACAGAGTTACATCTTTCCCTTCAAGAATCCTTTTGCTAAGGTTGTTCTTGTGGAATTTGCAAAGGGATATTTGGAAGCCCATAGGGGGTATGGTGAAAAAGGACATCTCTTCCGTTCAAAACTGGAAAGAAGCTTTCTGAGAAACTGCTCTGTGTTCTGTTAATTCATCTCACAGAGTTACATCTTTCCCTTCAAGAAGCCTTTCGCTAAGGCTGTTCTTGTGGAATTGGCAAAGGGATATTTGGAAGCCCATAAAGGGCTATGGTGAAAAAGGAAATAACTTCCGTTCAAAACTGGAAAGAAGCTTTCTGAGAAACTGCTCTGTGTTCTGTTAATTCATCTCACAGAGTTACATCTTTCCCTTCAAGAAGCCTTTCGCTAAGGCTGTTCTTGTGGAATTGGCAAAGGGATATTTGGAAGCCCATAAAGGGCTATGCTGAAAAAGGAAATAACTTCCGTTCAAAACTGGAAAGAACCTTTCTGAGAAACTGCTCTGTGTTCTATTAATTCATCTCACAGAGTTACATCTTTCCCTTCAAGAATCCTTTCGCTAAGGTTGTTCTTGTGGAATTTGCAAAGGGATATTTGGAAGCCCATAGTGGGTATGGTGAAAAAGGACATCTCTTCCGTTCAAAACTGGAAAGAAGCTTTCTGAGAAACTGCTCTGTGTTCTGTTAATTCATCTTACAGACTTACATCTTTTCCTTCAAGAAGCCTTTCGCTAAGGCTGTTCTTGTGGAATTGGCAAAGGGATATTTGGAAGCCCATAAAGGGCTATGGTGAAAAAAATATCTTCCGTTCAAAACTGGAAAGAAGCTTTCTGAGAAACTGCTCTGTGTTCTGTTAATTCATCTCACAGAGTTACATCTTTCCTTCAAGAAGCCTTTCGCTAAGGTTGTTCTTGTGGAATTGGCAAAGGATATTTGGAAGCCCATAAAGGGCTATGGTGAAAAAGGAAATATCTTCCGTTCAAAACTGGAAAGAAGCTTTCTGAGAAACTGATCTGTGTTCTGTTAATTCATCTCACAGAGTTACATCTTTCCTTCAAGAAGACTTTCGCTAAGGCTGTTCTTGTGGAATTGGCAAAGGATATTTGGAAGCCCTTAGAGGGCTATGGTGAAAAAGGAAATATCTTCCGTTCAAAATGGAAAGAAACTTTCTGAGAAACTGCTCTGTGTTCTGTTAATTCATCTCACCGTGTTACATCTTTCCTTCAAGAAGCCTTACGCTATGGCTGTTCTTGTGGAATTGGCAAAGGATATTTGAAGCCCATAGAGGGCTATGGTGAAAAAGGAAATATCTTCCGCTCAAAACTGGAAAGAAGCTTTCTGAGAAACTGCTCTGTGTTCTGTTAATTCATCTCACAGAGTTACATCTTTCCCTTCAAGAAGCCTTTCGCTAAGGCTGTTCCTGTGGAATTGGCAAAGGGATATTTGGAAGCCCATAGAGGGCTATGGTGAAAAAGGAAATATCTTAAGTTCAAAACTGGAAAGCAGCTTTCTGAGAAACTGCTCTGTGTTCTCTTAATTCATCTCACAGAGTTACATCATTCCCTTCCGGAAGCCTTTCGATAAGGCTGTTCTTGTGGAATTTTTAAAGTGATATTTGGAAGCCCATATTGGGCTATGGTGAAAAAGGAAATCTCTTCCGTTCAAAACTGGTAAGAAGCTTTCTGAGAAACTGCTCTGTGTTCTGTTAATTCATCTCACAGCGTTACATCTTTCCCTTCAATATGCCTTTCGCTAAGGCTGTTCTTGTGGAATTGGCATAGTGATATTTGGAAGCCCATAGAGGGCTATGGTGAAAAAGGTAATATCTTACGTGCAAAACTGGAAAGAAGCTTTCTGAGAAACTGCTCTGTGTTCTGTTAATTCATCTCACAGAGTTACATCTTTCCCTTCAAGAAGCCTTTCCTAAGGCTGTTCTTGTGGAATTGGCAAAGGATCTTTGGAAGCCCTGAGAGGACTATGGTGAAAAAGGAAATATCTTCCGCTCAAAACTGGAAAGAAGCTTTCTGAGAAACTGCTCTGTGTTCTGTTAATTCATCTCACAGAGTTACATCTTTCCTTCAAGAAGCCTTTCGCTAAGGCTGTTCTTGTGGAATTGGCAAAGGATATTTGGAAGCCCATAAAGGGCTGTGGTGAAAAAGGAAATAACTTCCGCTCAAAACTGGAAAGAAGCTTGAGAAACTGATCTGTGTTCTGTTAATTCATCTCACAGAGTTACATCTTTCCTTCAAGAAGACTTTCGCTAAGGCTGTTCTTGTGGAATTGGCAAGGGATCTTTGGAAGCCCTTAGAGGGCTATGGTGAAAAGGAAATATCTTCCGCTCAAAATGGAAAGAAACTTTCTGAGAAACTGCTCTGTGTTCTGTTAATTCATCTCACCGTGTTACATCTTTCCTTCAAGAAGCCTTACGCTATGGCTGTTCTTGTGGAATTGGCAAAGGATATTTGGAAGCACTTAGAGGCTATGGTGAAAAGGAAATATCTTCCGCTCAAAATGGAAAGAAACTTTCTGAGAAACTGCTCTGTGTTCTGTTAATTCATCTCACCGTGTTACATCTTTCCTTCAAGAAGCCTTACGCTAAGGCTGTTCTTGTGGAATTGGCAAAGGATATTTGGAAGCACTTAGAGGGCTATGGTGAAAAGGAAATATCTTCCGTTCAAAACTGGAAAGAAGCTTTCTGAGAAACTGCTCTGTGTTCTGTTAATTCATCTCACAGAGTTACATCTTTCCCTTCAAGAAGACTTTCGCTAAGGCTGTTCTTGTGGAATTGGCAATGGGACATTTGGAAGCCCTTAGAGGGCTATGGTGAAAAAGGAAATATCTTCCGTTCAAAAATGGAAAGAAACTTTCTGAGAAACTGCTCTGTGTTCTGTTAATTCATCTCACCGTGTTACATCTTTCCCTTCAAGAAGCCTTACGCTAAGGCTGTTCTTGTGGAATTGGCAAAGGGATATTTGGAAGCACTTAGAGGGCTATGGTGAAAAAGGAAATATCTTCCGTTCAAAACTGGAAAGAAGCTTTCTGAGAAACTGCTCTGTGTTCTGTTAATTCATCTCACAGAGTTACATCTTTCCCTTCAAGAAGCCTTTCGCTAAGGCTGTTCCTGTGGAATTGGCAAAGGGATATTTGGAAGCCCATAGAGGGCTATGGTGAAAAAGGAAATATCTTAAGTTCAAAACTGGAAAGCAGCTTTCTGAGAAACTGCTCTGTGTTCTCTTAATTCATCTCACAGAGTTACATCATTCCCTTCAGGAAGCCTTTCGATAAGGCTGTTCTTGTGGAATTTTTAAAGTGATATTTGGAAGCCCATAGTGGGCTATGGTGAAAAAGGAAATCTCTTCCGTTCAAAACTGGTAAGAAGCTTTCTGAGAAACTGCTCTGTGTTCTGTTAATTCATCTCACAGAGTTACATCTTTCCCTTCAATATGCCTTTCGCTAAGGCTGTTCTTGTGGAATTGGCAAAGTGATATTTGGAAGCCCATAGAGGGCTATGGTGAAAAAGGTAATATCTTCCGTGCAAAACTGGAAAGAAGCTTTCTGAGAAACTGCTCTGTGTTCTGTTAATTCATCTCACAGAGTTACATCTTTCCCTTCAAGAAGCCTTTCCCTAAGGCTGTTCTTGTGGAATTGGCAAAGGGATCTTTGGAAGCCCTGAGAGGACTATGGTGAAAAAGGAAATATCTTCCGTTCAAAACTGGAAAGAAGCTTTCTGAGAAACTGCTCTGTGTTCTGTTAATTCATCTCACAGAGTTACATCTTTCCCTTCAAGAAGCCTTTCGCTAAGGCTGTTCTTGTGGAATTGGCAAAGGGATATTTGGAAGCCCATAAAGGGCTGTGGTGAAAAAGGAAATAACTTCCGTTCAAAACTGGAAAGAAGCTTTCTGAGAAACTGATCTGTGTTCTGTTAATTCATCTCACAGAGTTACATCTTTCCCTTCAAGAAGACTTTCGCTAAGGCTGTTCTTGTGGAATTGGCAATGGGACATTTGGAAGCCCTTAGAGGGCTATGGTGAAAAAGGAAATATCTTCCGTTCAAAAATGGAAAGAAACTTTCTGAGAAACTGCTCTGTGTTCTGTTAATTCATCTCACCGTGTTACATCTTTCCCTTCAAGAAGCCTTACGCTAAGGCTGTTCTTGTGGAATTGGCAAAGGGATATTTGGAAGCACTTAGAGGGCTATGGTGAAAAAGGAAATATCTTCCGTTCAAAACTGGAAAGAAGCTTTCTGAGAAACTGCTCTGTGTTCTGTTAATTCATCTCACAGAGTTACATCTTTCCTTCAAGAAGCCTTCGCTAAGGCTGTTCCTGTGGAATTGGCAAAGGATATTTGGAAGCCCATAGAGGGCTATGGTGAAAAAGGAAATATCTTAAGTTCAAAACTGGAAAGCAGCTTTCTGAGAAACTGCTCTGTGTTCTCTTAATTCATCTCACAGAGTTACATCATTCCCTTCAGGAAGCCTTTCGATAAGGCTGTTCTTGTGGAATTTTTAAAGTGATATTTGGAAGCCCATAGTGGGCTATGGTGAAAAAGGAAATCTCTTCCGTTCAAAACTGGTAAGAAGCTTTCTGAGAAACTGCTCTGTGTTCTGTTAATTCATCTCACAGAGTTACATCTTTCCCTTCAATATGCCTTTCGCTAAGGCTGTTCTTGTGGAATTGGCATAGTGATATTTGGAAGCCCATAGAGGGCTATGGTGAAAAAGGTAATATCTTACGTGCAAAACTGGAAAGAAGCTTTCTGAGAAACTGCTCTGTGTTCTGTTAATTCATCTCACAGAGTTACATCTTTCCTTCAAGAAGCCTTTCCTAAGGCTGTTCTTGTGGAATTGGCAAGGGATCTTTGGAAGCCCTGAGAGGACTATGGTGAAAAGGAAATATCTTCCGCTCAAAACTGGAAAGAACCTTTCTGAGAAACTGCTCTGTGTTCTGTTAATTCATCTCACAGAGTTACATCTTTCACTTCAAGAAGCCTTTCTATAAGGCTGTTCTTGTGGAATTGGCAAAGTGATATTTGGAAGCCCTTAGAGGGCTATGGTGAAAAGGAAATATCTTCCGATGAAAACTGGAAAGAAGCTTTCTGAGAAACTGCTCTGTGGTCTGTTAATTCATCTCACAGAGTTACATCTTTCCCTTCAAGATTCCTTTCGCTAAGGTTGTTCTTATGGAATTGGCAAAGGGATATTTGGAAGCCCATAGAGTGCTATGGTGAAAAAGGAAATATCTTCCATTCAAAACTGGAAAGAAGCTTTCTGAGAAACTGCTCTGTGTTCTGTTAATTCATCTCACAGAGTTACATCTTTCCCTTCAAGAAGCCTTTCGCTAAGGTTGTTATTGTGGAATTGGCAAAGTGATATTTGGCAGCCCACAGAGGGCTATGGTGAAAAAGTAAATATCTTCCGTTCAAAACTGGAAAGAAGCTTTCTGAGAAACTGCCCTGTGTTCTGTTAATTCATGTCACAGAGTTACATCTTTCCCTTCAAGAAGCCTTTCGCTAAGGTTGTTCTTGTGGAATTGGCAAAGGGATATTTGGAAGCCCATAGAGGGCTATGGTGAAAAAGGAAATGTCTTCCGTTCAAAACTGGAAAGAAGCTTTCTGAGAAACTGCTCTGTGTTCTGTTAATTCATCTCACAGAGTTACATCTTTCCCTTCAAGAAGCCTTTCGCTAAGGCTGTTCTTGTGCAATTGGCAAAGTTATATTAGGAAGCCCATAAATGGCTATGGTGAAAAGGAAATATCTTCCGTTCAAAACCGGAAAGAAGCTTTCTGAGAAACTGCTCTGTGTTCTGTTAATTCATCTCACAGAGTTACATCTTTCCTTCAAAGCCTTTCGCTAAGGCTGTTCTTGTGGAATTGGCAAAGGATATTTGGAAGCCCATAAAGGGCTATGCTGAAAAAGGAAATAACTTCCGTTCAAAACTGGTAAGAAGCTTTCTGAGAAACTGCTCTGTGTTCTGTTAATTCATCTCACAGAGTTACATCTTTCCTTCAATATGCCTTTCGCTAAGGCTGTTCTTGTGGAATTGGCAAAGTGATATTTGGAAGCCCATAGAGGGCTATGGTGAAAAAGGTAATATCTTCCGTGCAAAACTGGAAAGAAGCTTTCTGAGAAACTGCTCTGTGTTCTGTTAATTCATCTCACAGAGTTACATCTTTCCCTTCAAGAAGCCTTTCCCTAAAGCTGTTCTTGTGGAATTGGCAAAGGGATCTTTGAAGCCCTGAGAGGACTATGGTGAAAAGAAATATCTTCCGTTCAAAACTGGAAAGAAGCTTTCTGAGAAACTGCTCTGTGTTGTGTTAATTCATCTCACAGAGTTACATCTTTCCTTCAAAGCCTTTCGCTAAGGCTGTTCTTGTGGAATTGGCAAAGGATATTTGGAAGCCCATAAAGGGCTATGCTGAAAAAGGAAATAACTTCCGTTCAAAACTGGTAAGAAGCTTTCTGAGAAACTGCTCTGTGTTCTGTTAATTCATCTCACAGAGTTACATCTTTCCCTTCAATATGCCTTTCGCTAAGGCTGTTCTTGTGGAATTGGCAAAGTGATATTTGGAAGCCCATAGAGGGCTATGGTGAAAAAGGTAATATCTTCCGTGCAAAACTGGAAAGAAGCTTTCTGAGAAACTGCTCTGTGTTCTGTTAATTCATCTCACAGAGTTACATCTTTCCCTTCAAGAAGCCTTTCCCTAAGGCTGTTCTTGTGGAATTGGCAAAGGGATCTTTGGAAGCCCTGAGAGGACTATGGTGAAAAAGGAAATATCTTCCGTTCAAAACTGGAAAGAACCTTTCTGAGAAACTGCTCTGTGTTCTGTTAATTCATCTCACAGAGTTACATCTTTCACTTCAAGAAGCCTTTCTATAAGGCTGTTCTTGTGGAATTGGCAAAGTGATATTTGGAAGCCCTTAGAGGGCTATGGTGAAAAAGGAAATATCTTCCGATGAAAACTGGAAAGAAGCTTTCTGAGAAACTGCTCTGTGGTCTGTTAATTCATCTCACAGAGTTACATCTTTCCCTTCAAGATTCCTTTCGCTAAGGTTGTTCTTATGGAATTGGCAAAGGGATATTTGGAAGCCCATAGAGTGCTATGGTGAAAAAGGAAATATCTTCCATTCAAAACTGGAAAGAAGCTTTCTGAGAAACTGCTCTGTGTTCTGTTAATTCATCTCACAGAGTTACATCTTTCCTTCAAGAAGCCTTTCGCTAAGGTTGTTCTTGTGGAATTGGCAAAGTGATATTTGGCAGCCCACAGAGGGCTATGGTGAAAAAGGAAATATCTTCCGTTCAAAACTGGAAAGAAGCTTTCTGAGAAACTGCCCTGTGTTCTGTTAATTCATGTCACAGAGTTACATCTTTCCTTCAAGAAGCCTTTCGCTAAGGTTGTTCTTGTGGAATTGGCAAAGGATATTTGGAAGCCCATAGAGGGCTATGGTGAAAAAGGAAATGTCTTCCGTTCAAAACTGGAAAGAAGCTTTCTGAGAAACTGCTCTGTGTTCTGTTAATTCATCTCACAGAGTTACATCTTTCCTTCAAGAAGCCTTTCGCTAAGGCTGTTCTTGTGGAATTGGCAAAGGATATTTGGAAGCCCATAAATGGCTATGGTGAAAAAGGAAATATCTTCCGCTCAAAACTGGAAAGAAGCTTTCTGAGAAACTGCTCTGTGTTCTGTTAATTCATCTCACAGAGTTACATCTTTCCTTCAAGAAGCCTTTCGCTAAGGCTGTTCTTGTGGAATTGGCAAAGGATATTTGGAAGCCCATCGAGGGCTATGGTGAAAAGGAAATATCTTCCGTTCAAAACTGGAAAGAAGCTTTCTGAGAAACTGCTCTGTGTTCTGTTAATTCATGTCACAGAGTTACATCTTTCCCTTCAAGAAGCCTTCGCTAAGGTTGTTCTTGTGGAATTCGCAAAGGATATTTGAAGCCCATAGAGGGCTATGATGAAAAGGAAATATCTTCCGTTCAAAACTGGAAAGAAGTTTTCTGAGAAACTGCTCTGTGTTCTGTTAATTCATCTCACAGAGTTACATCTTCCTTCAAGAAGCCTTTCCTAAGGCTGTTCTTGTGGAATTGGCAAAGGGATCTTTGGAAGCCCTGAGAGGACTATGGTGAAAAAGGAAATATCTTCCGTTCAAAACTGGAAAGAAGCTTTCTGAGAAACTGCTCTGTGTTCTGTTAATTCATCTCACAGAGTTACATCTTTCCCTTCAAGAAGCCTTTCGCTAAGGCTGTTCTTGTGGAATTGGCAAAGGGATATTTGGAAGCCCATAAAGGGCTATGCTGAAAAAGGAAATAACTTCCGTTCAAAACTGGAAAGAACCTTTCTGAGAAACTGCTCTGTGTTCTATTAATTCATCTCACAGAGTTACATCTTTCCCTTCAAGAATCCTTTCGCTAAGGTTGTTCTTGTGGAATTGGCAAAGGGATATTTGGAAGCCCATAGGGGGTATGGTGAAAAAGGACATCTCTTCCGTTCAAAACTGGAAAGAAGCTTTCTGAGAAACTGCTCTGTGTTCTGTTAATTCATCTCACAGAGTTACATCTTTCCTTCAAGAAGCCTTTCGCTAAGGTTGTTCTTGTGGAATTGGCAAAGGGATATTTGGAAGCCCATAGAGGGCTATGGTGAAAAAGGAAATATCTTCCGTTCAAAACTGGAAAGAAGCTTTCTGAGAAACTGCTCTGTGTTCTGTTAATTCATCTCACAGAGTTACATCTTTCCCTTCAAGAAGCCTTTCGCTAAGGTTGTTCTTGTGGAATTGGCAAAGGGATATTTGGAAGCCCATAGAGGGCTATGGTGAAAAAGGAAATATCTTCCGTTCAAAACTGGAAAGAAGCTTTCTGAGAAACTGCTCTGTGTTCTGTTAATTCATCTCACAGAGTTACATCTTTCCTTCAAGAAGCCTTTCGCTAAGGCTGTTCTTGTGGAATTGGCAAAGGGATATTTGGAAGCCCATAGAGGGCTATGGTGAAAAGGAAATATCTTCCGTTCAAAACTGGAAAGAAGCTTTCTGAGAAACTGCTCTGTGTTCTGTTAATTCATCTCACAGAGTTACATCTTTCCTTCAAGAAGCCTTTCGCTAAGTTTGTTCTTGTGGAATTCGCAAAGGATATTTGAAGCCCATAGAGGGCTATGATGAAAAGGAAATATCTTCCGTTCAAAACTGGAAAGAAGTTTTCTGAGAAACTGCTCTGTGTTCTGTTAATTCATCTCACAGAGTTACATCTTTCCTTCAAGAAGCCTTTCCCTAAGGCTGTTCTTGTGGAATTGGCAAAGGGATCTTTGGAAGCCCTGAGAGGACTATGGTGAAAAAGGAAATAACTTCCGTTCAAAACTGGAAAGAAACTTTCTGAGAAACTGCTCTGTGTTCTGTTAATTCATCTCACAGAGTTACATCTTTCCCTTCAAGAAGCCTTTCGCTAAGGCTGTTCTTGTGGAATTGGCAAAGGGATATTTGGAAGCCCATAAAGGGCTATGGTGAAAAAGGAAATAACTTCCGTTCAAAACTGGAAAGAAGCTTTCTGAGAAACTGATCTGTGTTCTGTTAATTCATCTCACAGAGTTACATCTTTCCCTTCAAGAAGCCTTTCGCTAAGGCTGTTCTTGTGGAACTGGCAAAGGGATATTTGGAAGCACTTAGAGGGCTATGGTGAAAAAGGAAATATCTTCCGTTCAAAACTGGAAAGAAGCTTTCTGAGAAACTGCTCTGTGTTCTGTTAATTCATGTCACAGAGTTACATCTTTCCCTTCAAGAAGCCTTTCGCTAAGGTTGTTCTTGTGGAATTGGCAAAGGGATATTTGGAAGCCCCTAGAGGGCTATGGTGAAAAAGGAAATATCTTCCGTTCAAAACTGGAAAGAAGCTTTCTGAGAAACGGCTCTGTGTTCTGTTAATTCATCTCACAGAGTTACATCTTTCCCTTCAAGAATCCTTTCGCTAAGGTTGTTCTTGTGGAATTGGCAAAGGGATATTTGGAAGCCCATAGAGGGCTATGGTGAAAAAGGAAATCCCTTCCGTTCAAAACTGGAAAGAAGCTTTCTGAGAAACTGCTCTGTGTTCTGTTAATTCATCTCACAGAGTTACATCTTTCTCTTCAAGAAGCCTTTCGCTAAGGTTGTTCTTGTGGAATTGGCAAAGGGATATTTGGAAGCCCATAGAGGGCTATGATGAAAAAGGAAATATCTTCCGTTCAAAACTGGAAAGAAGTTTTCTGAGAAACTGCTCTGTGTTCTGTTAATTCATCTCACAGAGTTACATCTTTCCCTTCAAGAAGCCTTTCCCTAAGGCTGTTCTTGTGGAATTGGCAAAGGGATCTTTGGAAGCCCTGAGAGGACTTTGGTGAAAAAGGAAATAACTTCCGTTCAAAACTGGAAAGAAGCTTTCTGAGAAACTGATCTGTGTTCTGTTAATTCATCTCACAGAGTTACATCTTTCCCTTCAAGAAGCCTTTCGCTAAGGCTGTTCTTGTGGAACTGGCAAAGGGATATTCGGAAGCACTTAGAGGGCTATGGTGAAAAAGGGAATATCTTCCGTTCAAAACTGGAAAGAAGCTTTCTGAGAAACTGCTCTGTGTTCTGTTAATTCATGTCACAGAGTTACATCTTTCCCTTCAAGAAGCCTTTCCTAAGGCTGTTCTTGTGGAATTGGCAAAGGATATTTGGAAGCCCATAGAGGGCTATGGTGAAAAGGAAATCACTTCCGTTCAAAACTGGAAAGAAGTTTCTGAGAAACTGCTCTGTGTTCTGTTAATTCATCTCACAGAGTTACATCTTTCCCTTCAAGAAGCCTTTCCCTAAGGCTGTTCTTGTGGAATTGGCAAGGGATCTTTGGAAGCCCTGAGAGGACTATGGTGAAAAGGAAATATCTTCCGTTCAAAACTGGAAAGAAGCTTTCTGAGAAACTGCTCTGTGTTCTGTTAATTCATCTCACAGAGTTACATCTTTCCTTCAAGAAGCCTTTCGCTAAGGCTGTTCTTGTGGAATTGGCAAAGGATATTTGGAAGCCCATAGAGGCTATGGTGAAAAAGGAAATAACTTCCGTTCAAAACTGGAAAGAAGCTTTCTGAGAAACTGATCTGTGTTCTGTTAATTCATCTCACAGAGTTACATCTTTCCCTTCAAGAAGACTTTCGCTAAGGCTGTTCTTGTGGAATTGGCAAAGGGACCTTTGGAAGCCCTTAGAGGGCTATGGTGAAAAAGGAAATATCTTCCGTTCAAAAATGGAAAGAAACTTTCTGAGAAACTGCTCTGTGTTCTGTTAATTCATCTCACCGTGTTACATCTTTCCCTTCAAGAAGCCTTTCGCTAAGGCTGTTCTTGTGGAATTGGCAAAGGGATATTTGGAAGCACTTAGAGGGCTATGGTGAAAAAGAAAATATCTTCCGTTCAAAACTGGAAAGAAGCTTTCTGAGAAACTGCTCTGTGATCTGTTAATTCATCTCACAGAGTTACATCTTTCCCTTCAAGAAGCCTTTCGCCAAGGCTGTTCCTGTGGAATTGGCAAAGGGATATTTGGAAGCCCATAGAGGGCTATGGTGAAAAAGGAAATATCTTAAGTTCAAAACTGGAAAGCAGCTTTCTGAGAAACTGCTCTGTGTTCCCTTAATTCATCTCACAGAGTTACATCATTCCCTTCAGGAAGCCTTTCGATAAGGCTGTTCTTGTGGAATTTTAAATGTGATATTTGGAAGCCCATAGTGGGCTATGGTGAAAAAGGAAATCTCTTCCGTTCAAAACTGGTAAGAAGCTTTCTGAGAAACTGCTCTGTGTTCTGTTAATTCGTCTCACAGAGTTACATCTTTCCCTTCAATATGCCTTTCGCTAAGGCTGTTCTTGTGGAATTGGCAAAGTGATATTTGGAAGCCCATAGAGGGCTATGGTGAAAAAGGTAATATCTTCCGTTCAAAACTGGAAAGAAGTTTTCTGAGAAACTGCTCTGTGTTCTGTTAATTCATCTCACAGAGTTACATCTTTCCCTTCAAGAAGCCTTTCCCTAAGGCTGTTCTTGTGGAATTGGCAAAGGGATCTTTGGAAGCCCTGAGAGGACTATGGTGAAAAAGGAAATAACTTCCGTTCAAAACTGGAAAGAAACTTTCTGAGAAACTGCTCTGTGTTGTGTTAATTCATCTCACAGAGTTACATCTTTCCCTTCAAGAAGCCTTTCGCTAAGGCTGTTCTTGTGGAATTGGCAAAGGGATATTTGGAAGCCCATAGAGGGCTATGGTGAAAAAGGAAATCTCTTCCGTTCAAAACTGGAAAGAAGCTTTCTGAGAAACTGCTCTGTGTTCTGTTAATTCATCTCACAGAGTTACATCTTTCCTTCAAGAAGCCTTCGCTAAGGTTGTTCTTGTGGAATTGGCAAAGGATATTTGAAGCCCATAGAGGGCTATGATGAAAAGGAAATATCTTCCGTTCAAAACTGGAAAGAAGTTTTCTGAGAAACTGCTCTGTGTTCTGTTAATTCATCTCACAGAGTTACATCTTTCCTTCAAGAAGCCTTTCCCTAAGGCTGTTCTTGTGGAATTGGCAAAGGGATCTTTGGAAGCCCTGAGAGGACTTTGGTGAAAAAGGAAATAACTTCCGTTCAAAACTGGTAAGAAGCTTTCTGAGAAACTGCTCTGTGTTCTGTTAATTCATCTCACAGAGTTACATCTTTCCCTTCAATATGCCTTTCGCTAAGGCTGTTCTTGTGGAATTGGCAAAGTGATATTTGGAAGCCCATAGAGGGCTATGGTGAAAAAGGAAATATCTTCCGTGCAAAACTGGAAAGAAGCTTTCTGAGAAACTGCTCGGTGTTCTGTTAATTCATCTCACAGAGTTACATCTTTCCCTTCAAGAAGGCTTTCGCTAAGGCTGTTCTTGTGGAATTGGCAAAGGGATATTTGGAAGCCCATAGAGGGCTAGGGTGAAAAAGGAAGTATCTTCCGTTCAAAACCGGAAAGAAGCTTTCTGAGAAACTGCTCTGTGTTCTGTTAATTCATCTCACAGAGATACATCTTTCCCTTCAAGAAGCCTTTCGCTAAGGCTTTTCTTGTGGAATTGGCAAAGGGATACTGGGAAGCCCATAGAGGCCTATGGTGAAAAAGGAAATATCTTCCGTGGAAAACTGGAAAGAAGCTTTCTGAGAAACTGCTCTCTGTTCTGTTAATTCATCCCACGGAGTTACATCTTTCCCTTCCAGAATCCTTTCGCTAAGGTTGTTCTTGTGGAATGGGCAAAGGGATATTTGGAAGCCCATAGAGGGCTATGGTGAAAAAGGAAATATCTTCCATGCAAAACTGGAAAGAAGCTTTCTGAGAAACTGCTCTGTGTTCTGTTAATTCATCTCACAGAGTTACATCTTTCCCTTCAAGCCTTTCCTAAGGCTGTTCTTGTGGAATTGGCAAAGGATCTTTGGAAGCCCTGAGAGGACTATGGTGAAAAAGGAAATAACTTCCGTTCAAAACTGGAAAGAAACTTTCTGAGAAACTGCTCTGTGTTGTGTTAATTCATCTCACAGAGTTACATCTTTCCCTTCAAGAAGCCTTTCGCTAAGGCTGTTCTTGTGGAATTGGCAAAGGGATATTTGGAAGCCCATAGAGGGCTATGGTGAAAAAGGAAATCTCTTCCGTTCAAAACTGGAAAGAAGCTTTCTGAGAAACTGCTCTGTGTTCTGTTAATTCATCTCACAGAGTTACATCTTTCTCTTCAAGAAGCCTTTCGCTGAGGTTGTTCTTGTGGAATTCGCAAAGGAATATTTCGAAGCCCATAGAGGGCTATGATGAAAAAGGAAATATCTTCCGTTCAAAACTGGAAAGAAGTTTCTGAGAAACTGCTCTGTGTTCTGTTAATTCATCTCACAGAGTTACATCTTTCCCTTCAAGAAGCCTTTCCCTAAGGCTGTTCTTGTGGAATTGGCAAAGGGATCTTTGGAAGCCCTGAGAGGACTTTGGTGAAAAAGGAAATAACTTCCGTTCAAAACTGGTAAGAAGCTTTCTGAGAAACTGCTCTGTGTTCTGTTAATTCATCTCACAGAGTTACATCTTTCCTTCAATATGCCTTTCGCTAAGGCTGTTCTTGTGGAATTGGCAAAGTGATATTTGGAAGCCCATAGAGGGCTATGGTGAAAAAGGAAATATCTTCCGTGCAAAACTGGAAGAAGCTTTCTGAGAAACTGCTCGGTGTTCTGTTAATTCATCTCACAGAGTTACATCTTTCCCTTCAAGAAGGCTTTCGCTAAGGCTGTTCTTGTGGAATTGGCAAAGGATATTTGGAAGCCCATAGAGGGCTAGGGTGAAAAAGGAAGTATCTTCCGTTCAAAACTGGAAAGAAGCTTTCTGAGAAACTGCTCTGTGTTCTGTTAATTCATCTCACAGAGATACATCTTTCCCTTCAAGCCTTTCGCTAAGGCTTTTCTTGTGGAATTGGCAAAGGGATACTGGGAAGCCCATAGAGGCCTATGGTGAAAAAGGAAATATCTTCCGTGGAAAACTGGAAAGAAGCTTTCTGAGAAACTGCTCTCTGTTCTGTTAATTCATCCCACGGAGTTACATCTTTCCCTTCCAGAATCCTTTCGCTAAGGTTGTTCTTGTGGAATGGGCAAAGGGATATTTGGAAGCCCATAGAGGGCTATGGTGAAAAAGGAAATATCTTCCATGCAAAACTGGAAAGAAGCTTTCTGAGAAACTGCTCTGTGTTCTGTTAATTCATCTCACAGAGTTACATCTTTCCCTTCAAGAAGCCTTTCCCTAAGGCTGTTCTTGTGGAATTGGCAAAGGTTTATTTGGAAGCCCTTAGAGGGCTATGGTGAAAAAGGAAATATCTTCCGTTGAAAACTGGAAAGAAGCTTTCTGAGAAACTGCTCTGTGTTCTGTTAATTCATCTCACAGAGTTACATCTTTCCCTTCAAGAAGCCTTTCGCTAAGGCTGTTCTTGTGGAATTGGCAAAGGGATATTTGGAAGCCCATAGAGGGCTATGGTGGAAAAGGAAGTATCTTCCGTTCAAAACCGGAAAGAAGCTTTCTGAGAAACTGATCTGTGTTCTGTTAATTCATCTCACAGAGTTACATCTTTCCCTTCAAGAAGCCTTTCGCTAAGGCTGTTCTTGTGGAATTGGCAAAGGGATATTTGGAAGCCCATAGAGGGCTACGGTGAAAAAGGAAATATCTTCCGTTCAAAACTGGAAAGAAGCTTTCTGAGAAACTGCTCTGTGTTCTGTTAATTCATGTCACAGAGTTACATCTTTCCCTTCAAGAAGCCTTTCGCTTAGGCTGTTCTTGTGGAATTGGCAAAGTGATATTAGGAAGCCCATAAAGGGCTATGGTGAAAGAGGAAATATCTTCCGTTCAAAACTGGAAAGAAGCTTTCTGAGAAACTGCTCTGTGTTCTGTTAATTCATGTCACAGAGTTACATCTTTCCCTTCAAGAAGCCTTTCGCTAAGATTGTTCTTGTGGAATTGGCAAAGGGATATTTGGAACCCCTAGAGGGCTATGGTGAAAAAGGAAATATCTTCCGTTCAAAACTGGAAAGAAGCTTTCTGAGAAACTGCTCTGTGTTCTGTTAATTCATCTCACAGAGTTACATCTTTCCCTTCAAGAATCCATTCGCTAAGGCTGTTCTTGTGGAATTGGCAAAGGGATATTTGGAAGCCCATAAAGGGCTATGGTGAAAAAGGAAATATCTTCCGTTGAAAACTGGAAAGAAGCTTTCTGAGAAACTGCTCTGTGTTCTGTTAATTCATCTCACAGAGTTACATCTTTCCCTTCAAGAAGCCTTTCGCTAAGGCTGTTCTTGTGCAATTGGCAAAGTTATATTAGGAAGCCCATAAATGGCTATGGTGAAAAAGGAAATATCTTCCGTTCGAAACCGGAAAGAAGCTTTCTGAGAAACTGCTCTGTGTTCTGTTAATTCATCTCACAGAGTTACATCTTTCCCTTCAAGAATCCTTTCGCTAAGGTTGTTCTTGTGGAATTGGCAAAGGGATATTTGGAAGCCCATAGGGGGTATGGTGAAAAAGGAAATCTCTTCCGTTCAAAACTGGAAAGAAGCTTTCTGAAGAACTGCTCTCTGTTCTGTTAATTCATCTTACAGACTTACATCTTTTCCTTCAAGAAGCCTTTCGCTAAGGCTGTTCTTGTGGAATTGGCAAAGGTTTATTTCGAAGCCCATAGAGGGCTATGGTGAAAAAGGAAATATCTTCCGTTCAAAACCGGAAAGAAGCTTTCTGAGAAACTGCTCTGTGTTCTGTTAATTCATGTCACAGAGTTACATCTTTCCCTTCAAGAAGCCTTTCGCTAAGGCTGTTCTTGTGGAATTGGCAAAGGGATATTTTGAAGCCCATAGAGGGCTATGGTGAAAAAGGAAATATCTTCCGTTCAAAACTGGAAAGAAGCTATCTGAGAAACTGCTCTGTGTTCTGTTAATTCATTTCACAGAGTTACATCTTTCCCTTCAAGAAGCCTTTCGCTAAGGTTGTTCTTGTGGAATTCGCAAAGGGATATTTCGAAGCCCATAGAGGGCTATGATGAAAAAGGAAATATCTTCCGTTCAAAACTGGAAAGAAGTTTTCTGAGAAACTGCTCTGTGTTCTGTTAATTCATCTCACAGAGTTACATCTTTCCCTTCAAGAAGCCTTTCCTAAGGCTGTTCTTGTGGAATTGGCAAGGGATATTTGGAAGCCCTTAGAGGGCTATGGTGAAAAGGAAATAACTTCCGTTCAAAACTGGAAAGAAGCTTTCTGAGAAACTGCTCTGTGTTCTGTTAATTCATCTCACAGAGTTACATCTTTCCCTTCAAGAAGCCTTTCGCTAAGGTTGTTCTTGTGGAATTCGCAAAGGGATATTTCGAAGCCCATAGAGGGCTATGATGAAAAAGGAAATATCTTCCGTTCAAAACTGGAAAGAAGTTTTCTGAGAAACTGCTCTGTGTTCTGTTAATTCATCTCACAGAGTTACATCTTTCCCTTCAAGAAGCCTTTCCCTAAGGCTGTTCTTGTGGAATTGGCAAAGGGATCTTTGGAAGCCCTGAGAGGACTATGGTGAAAAAGGAAATAACTTCCGTTCAAAACTGGAAAGAAACTTTCTGAGAAACTGCTCTGTGTTCTGTTAATTCATCTCACAGAGTTACATCTTTCCCTTCAAGAAGCCTTTCGCTAAGGCTGTTCTTGTGGAATTGGCAAAGGGATATTTGGAAGCCCATAAAGGGCTATGGTGAAAAAGGAAATAACTTCCGTTCAAAACTGGAAAGAAGCTTTCTGAGAAACTGATCTGTGTTCTGTTAATTCATCTCACAGAGTTACATCTTTCCCTTCAAGAAGCCTTTCGCTAAGGCTGTTCTTGTGGAACCGGCAAAGGGATATTTGGAAGCACTTAGAGGGCTATGGTGAAAAAGGGAATATCTTCCGTTCAAAACTGGAAAGAAGCTTTCTGAAAAACTGCTCTGTGTTCTGTTAATTCATGTCACAGAGTTACATCTTTCCCTTCAAGAAGCCTTTCGCTAAGGTTGTTCTTGTGGAATTGGCAAAGGGATATTTGGAAGCCCATAGAGGGCTAGGGTGAAAAAGGAAATATCTTCCCTTCAAAACTGGAAAGAAGCTTTCTGAGAAACTGCTCTGAGTTCTGTTTATTCATGTGACAGAGTTACATGTTTCCCTTCAAGAAGCCTTTCGCTAAGGTTGTTCTTGTGGAATTCGCAAAGGGATATTTTGAAGCCCATAGAGGGCTATGATGAAAAAGGAAATATCTTCCGTTCAAAACTGGAAAGAAGTTTTCTGAGAAACTGCTCTGTGTTCTGTTAATTCATCACACAGAGTTACATCTTTCCTTTCAAGAAGCCTTTCCCTAAGGCTGTTCTTGTGGAATTGGCAAAGGGACCTTTGGAAGCCCTTAGCGGGCTATGGTGAAAAAGGAAACATTCTCCGTTCAAAACTGAAAAGATGCTTTCTGAGAAACTGCTCTGTGTTCTGTTAATTCATCTCACCGAGTTACATCTTTCCCTTCAAGAAGCCTTTCGCTAAGGCTGTTCTTGTGGAATTGGCAAAGGGATACTTGGAAGCCCATAGAGGCCTATGGTGAAAAAGGAAATATCTTCCGTGGAAAACTGGAAAGAAGCTTTCTGAGAAACTGCTCTGTGTTCTGTTAATTCATCTCACAGAGTTACAACTTTCCTTTCCAGAAGCCTTTCGCTAAGACTGTTCTTGTGGAATTGTCAAAGGGATCTTTGGAAGCCCTTAGAGGGCTATGGTGAAAAAGGAAATATCTTCCGTTCAAAAGTGGAAAGAAGCTTTCTGAGAAACTGCTCTGTGTTCTGTTAATTCATCTCACCGAGTTACATCTTTCCCTTCAAGAAGCCTTTCGCTAAGGCTGTTCTTGTGGAATTGGCAGAGGGATATTTGGAAGCACTTAGAGGGCTATGGTGAAAAAGGAAATATCTTCCGTTCAAAACTGGAAAGAAGCTTTCTGAGAAACTGCTCTGTGTTCTGTTAATTCATCTCACAGAGTTACATCTTTCCCTTCAAGTATCCTTTCGCTAAGGCTGTTCTTGTGGAATTGGCAAAGGGATATTTGGAAGCAAATAGAGGGCTATGGTGAAAAAGGAAATATCTTCCGTTCAAAACCGGAAAGAAGCTTTCTGAGAATCTGCTCTGTGTCCTGTTAATTCATTACACAGACTTACATCTTTCCCTTCAAGAAGCCTTCCGCTAAGGGTGTTCTTGTGGAATTGGCAAAGTGATACTTGGAAGCCCATAGAGGGCTACAGTGAAAAAGGAAATATCTTCCGTTCAAAACTGGAAAGAACCTTTCTGAGAAACTGCTCTGAGTTCTGTTAATTCATCTCACAGAGTTACATCTTTCACTTCAAGAAGCCTTTCTGTAAGGCTGTTCTTGTGGAATTGGCAAAGTGATATTTGGAAGCCCTTAGAGGGCTATGGTGAAAAAGGAAATATCTTCCGATGAAAACTGGAAAGAAGCTTTCTGAGAAACTGCTCTGTGGTCTGTTAATTCATCTCACAGAGTTACATCTTTCCCTTCAAGAATCCTTTCGCTAAGGTTGTTCTTATGGAATTGGCAAAGGGATATTTGGAAGCCCATAGAGTGCTATGGTGAAAAAGGAAATATCTTCCATTCAAAACTGGAAAGAAGCTTTCTGAGAAACTGCTCTGTGATCTGTTAATTCATCTCACAGAGTTACATCTTTCCCTTCAAGAAGCCTTTCGCTAAGTTTGTTATTGTGGAATTGGCAAAGTGATATTTGGCAGCCCATAGAGGGCTATGGTGAAAAAGTAAATATCTTCCGTTCAAATCTGGAAAGAAGCTTTCTGAGAAACGGCTCTGTGTTCTGTTAATTCATCTCACAGAGTTACATCTTTTCCTTCAAGAAGCCTTTCGCTAAGGCTGTTCTTGTGGAATTGGCAAAGGTTTATTTGGAAGCCCATAGAGGGCTATGGTAAAAAATGAAATATCTTCCGTTGAAAACTGGAAAGAACCTTTCTGAGAAACTGCTCTGTGTTCTGTTGATTCATCTCACAGAGTTACATCTTTCCCTTCAAGAAGGCTTTCGCTAAGGCTGTTCTTGTGGAATTGGCAAAGGGATATTTGGAAGCCCATAGAGGGCTATGGTGGAAAAGGAAGTATCTTCCGTTCAAAACCGGAAAGAAGCTTTCTGAGAAACTGCTCTGTGTTCTGTTAATTCATCTCACAGAGTTACATCTTTCCCTTCAAGAAGCCTTTCGCTAAGGCTGTTCTTGTGGAATTGGCAAGGATATTTGGAAGCCCATAGAGGGCTATGGTGAAAAGGAAATATCTTCCGTTCAAAACTTGAAAGAAGCTTTCTGAGAAACTGCTCTGTGTTCTGTTAATTCATCTCACAGAGTTACATCTTTCCTTCAAGAAGCCTTTCACTAAGGCTGTTCTTGTAGAATTGGCAAAGGATATTTGGAAGCCCATAGAGGGCTATGGTGAAAAAGGAAACATCTTCCGTTCAAAACCGGAAAGAAGCTTTCTGAGAAACTGCTCGGTGTTCTGTTAATTCATCTCACAGAGTTACATCTTTCCCTTCAAGAAGCCTTTCGCTAAGGCTGTTCTTGTGGAATTGGCAAAGGATATTTGGAAGCCCATAGAGGGCTATGGTGAAAAGGAAATATCTTCCGTTCAAAACTGGAAAGAAGCTTTCTGAGAAACTGCTCTGTGTTCTGTTAATTCATCTCACAGAGTTACATCTTTCCTTCAAGAAGCCTTTCACTAAGGCTGTTCTTGTAGAATTGGCAAAGGATATTTGGAAGCCCATAGAGGGCTATGGTGAAAAAGGAAACATCTTCCGTTCAAAACTGAAAGAAGCTTTCTGAGAAACTGCTCGGTGTTCTGTTAATTCATCTCACAGAGTTACATCTTTCCTTCAAAGCCTTTCGCTAAGGCTATTCTTGTGGAATTGGCAAAGTGATATTTGGAAGCCCATAGAGGCTATGGTGAAAAAGGAATTATCTTCCGTTCAAAACTGGAAAGAACCTTTCTGAGAAACTGCTCTGTGTTCTGTTAATTCATCTCACAGAGTTACATCTTTCACTTCAAGAAGCCTTTCGCTAAGGCTGTTCTTGTGGAATTGGCAAAGTGATATTTGGAAGCCCTTAGAGGCTATGGTGAAAAGGAAATATCTTCCGTGGAAAACTGGAAAGAAGCTTTCTGAGAAACTGCTCTGTGTTCTGTTAATTCATCTCACAGAGTTACATCTTTCCTTCAAGAAGCCTTCGCTAAGGTTGTTCTTGTGGAATTGGCAAAGGATATTTGGAAGCCCATAGAGGGCTATGGTGAAAAGGAAATATCTTCCATTCAAAACTGGAAAGAAGCTTTCTGAGAAACTGCTCTGTGATCTGTTAATTCATCTCACAGAGTTACATCTTTCCTTCAAGAAGCCTTTCGCTAAGGTTGTTCTTGTGGAATTGGCAAAGTGATATTTGGCAGCCCATAGAGGGCTATGGTGAAAAGGAAATATCTTCCGTTCAAAACTGGAAAGAAGCTTTCTGAGAAACTGCCCTGTGTTCTGTTAATTCATGTCACAGAGTTACATCTTTCCTTCAAGAAGCCTTTCGCTAAGGTTGTTCTTGTGGAATTGGCAAAGGATATTTGGAAGCCCATAGGGCTATGGTGAAAAGGAAATATCTTCCGTTCAAAACTGAAATGAAGCTTTCTGAGAAACTGCTCTGTGTTCTGTTAATTCATCTCACAGAGTTACATCTTTCCTTCAAGAAGCCTTTCGCTAAGGCTGTTCTTGTGGAATTGGCAAAGTTATATTAGGAAGCCCATAAATGTCTATGGTGAAAAGGAAATATCTTCCGTTCAAAACTGGAAAGAAGCTTTCTGAGAAACTGCTCTGTGTTCTGTTAATTCATCTCACAGAGTTACATCTTTCCTTCAGGAATCCTTTCGCTAAGGTTGTTCTTGTGGAATTGGCAAAGGATATTTGGAAGCCCATAAATGTCTATGGTGAAAAGGAAATCTCTTCCGTTCAAAACTGGAAAGAAGCTTTCTGAAGAACTGCTCTGTGTTCTGTTAATTCATCTTACAGACTTACATCTTTTACTTCAAAGCCTTTCGCTAAGGCTGTTCTTGTGGAATTGGCAAGGATATTTGGAAGCCCATAGAGGGCTATGGTGAAAAAGGAAATATCTTCCGTTCAAAACTGGAAAGAAGCTTTCTGAGAAACTGCTCTGTGTTCTGTTAATTCATGTCACAGAGTTACATCTTTCCCTTCAAGAAGCCTTTCGCTAAGGCTGTTCTTGTGGAATTGGCAAAGGATATTTGAAGCCCATAGAGGGCTATGGTGAAAAAGGAAATATCTTCCGTTCAAAACTGGAAAGAAGCTTTCTGAGAAACTGCTCTGTGTTCTGTTAATTCATCTCACAGAGTTACATCTTTCCCTTCAAGAAGCCTTTCCTAAGGCTGTTCTTGTGGAATTGGCAAAGGATCTTTGGAAGCCCTGAGAGGACTATGGTGAAAAAGGAAATAACTTCCGTTCAAAACTGGAAAGAAACTTTCTGAGAAACTGCTCTGTGTTCTGTTAATTCATCTCACAGAGTTACATCTTTCCCTTCAAGAAGCCTTTCGCTAAGGCTGTTCTTGTGGAATTGGCAAAGGGATATTTGGAAGCCCATAAAGGGCTATGATGAAAAAGGAAATAACTTCCGTTCAAAACTGGAAAGAAGCTTTCTGAGAAACTGATCTGTGTTCTGTTAATTCATCTCACAGAGTTACATCTTTCCCTTCAAGAAGCCTTTCGCTAAGGCTGTTCTTGTGGAATTGGCAAAGGGACCTTTGGAAGCCCTTAGAGGGCTATGGTGAAAAAGGAAATATCTTCCGTTCAAAACTGGAAGAAGCTTTCTGAGAAACTGCTCTGTGTTCTGTTAATTCATCTCACAGAGTTACATCTTTCCCTTCAAGAAGCCTTTCGCTAAGGCTATTCTTGTGGAATTGGCAAAGGGATATTTGGAAGCCCATAGAGGGCTAGGGTGAAAAAGGAAATATCTTCCGTTCAAAACTGGAAAGAAGCTTTCTGAGAAACTGCTCTGTGTTCTGTTTATTCATGTCACAGAGTTACATCTTTCCCTTCAAGAAGCCTTCCGCTAAGGTTGTTCTTGTGGAATTCGCAAAGGGATATTATGAAGCCCATAGAGGGCTATGATGAAAAAGGAAATATCTTCCGTTCAAAACTGGAAAGAAGTTTTCTGAGAAACTGCTCTGTGTTCTGTTAATTCATCACACAGAGTTACATCTTTCCTTTCAAGAAGCCTTTCCCTAAGGCTGTTCTTGTGGAATTGGCAAAGGGATCTTTGGAAGCCCTGAGAAGACTATGGTGAAAAAGGAAATATCTTCCGTTCAAAACTGGAAAGAAGCTTTCTGAGAAACTGCTCTGTGTTCTGTTAATTCATCTCACAGAGTTACATCTTTCCCTTCAAGAAGCCTTTCCTAAGGCTGTTCTTGTGGAATTGGCAAAGGATATTTGGAAGCCCATAAAGGGCTATGGTGAAAAAGGAAATAACTTCCGTTCAAAACTGGAAAGAAGCTTTCTGAGAAACTGCTCTGTATTCTGTTAATTCATCTCACAGAGTTACATCTTTCCTTCAAGAAGCCTTCGCTAAGGCTGTTCTTGTGGAATTGGCAAAGGATATTTGAAGCCCTTAGAGGGCTATGGTGAAAAAGGAAATATCTTCCGTTCAAAACTGAAATGAAGCTTTCTGAGAAACTGCTCTGTGTTCTGTTAATTCATCTCACAGAGTTACATCTTTCCCTTCAAGAAGCCTTTCGCTAAGGCTGTTCTTGTCTAACTGGCAAAGGATATTTGAAGCACTTAGAGGCTATGGTGAAAAAGGAAATATCTTCCGTTCAAAACTGGAAAGAAGCTTTCTGAGAAACTGCTCTGTGTTCTGTTAATTCATCTCACAGAGTTACATCTTTCCCTTCTAGAATCCTTTCGCTAAGGTTGTTCTTGTGGAATTGGCAAAGGATATTTGGAAGCCCATAGAGGGCTATGGTGAAAAAGGAAATCTCTTCCGTTCAAAACTGGAAAGAAGCTTTCTGAGAAACTGCTCTGTGTTCTGTTAATTCATCTTACAGACTTACATCTTTACCTTCAAGAAGCCTTTCGCTAAGGCTGTTCTTGTGGAATTGGCAAAGTGATATTTGGAAGCCCTTAGAGGCTATGGTGAAAAAGGAAATATCTTCGTTGAAGACTGGAAAGAATTTTCTGAGAAACTGCTCTGTGTTCTGTTAATTCATCACACAGGGTTACATCTTTCCTTCAAGAAGCCTTTCGCTAAGGCTGTTCTTGTGGAATTGTCAAAGGGATCTTTGGAAGCCCTTAGAGGCTATGGTGAAAAAGGAAATATCTTCCGTGGAAAACTGGAAAGAAGCTTTCTGAGAAACTGCTCTGTGTTCTGTTAATTCATCTCACCGAGTTACATCTTTCTCTTCAGAAGCCTTTCGCTAAGGCTGTTCTTGTGGAATTGTCAAAGGGATCTTTGGAAGCCCTTAGAGGGCTATGGTGAAAAGGAAATATCTTCCGTTCAAAAGTGGAAAGAAGCTTTCTGAGAAACTGCTCTGTGTTCTGTTAATTCATCTCACGAGTTACATCTTTCCCTTCAAGAAGCCTTTCGCTAAGGCTGTTCTTGTGGAATTGGAAAAGGATATTTGGAAGCACTTAGAGGGCTATGGTGAAAAGGAAATATCTTCCGTTCAAAACTGGAAAGAAGCTTTCTGAGAAACTGCTCTGTGTTCTGTTAATTCATCTCACAGAGTTACATCTTTCCTTCAAGTAGCCTTTCGCTAAGGCTGTTCTTGTGGAATTGGAAAAGGATATTTGGAAGCAAATAGAGGGCTATGGTGAAAAAGGAAATATCTTCCGTTCAAAACCGGAAAGAAGCTTTCTGAGAATCTGCTCTGTGTCCTGTTAATTCATTACACAGACTTACATCTTTCCCTTCAAGAAGCCTTTCGCTAAGGGTGTTCTTGTGGAATTGGCAAAGTGATATTTGGAAGCCCTTAGAGGGCTATGGTGAAAAAGGAAATAGCTTCCGATGACAACTGGAAAGAAGCTTTCTGAGAAACTGCTCTGTAGTCTGTTAATTCATCTCACAGAGTTACATCTTTCCCTTCAAGTAGCCTTTCGCTAAGGCTGTTCTTGTGGAATTGGCAAAGTGATATTAGGAAGCCTATAAAGGGCTACGGTGAAAAAGGAAATATCTTTAGTTCAAAACTGGAAAGAAGCTTTCTGAGAAACTGCTCGGTGTTCTGTTAACTCATCTCACAGAGTTACATCTTTCTCTTCAAGAAGCCTTTCGCTAAGGCTGTTGTTGTGGAATTGGCAAAGGGATATTTGGAAGCCCTTAGAGGGCTAAGGTGAAAAAGGAAATATCTTGCGTTCAAAACTGGAAGGAAGCTTTCTGAGAAACTGCTCTGTGTTCTGTTAATTCATCTCAAAGAGTTACATCTTTCCTTCAAGCCTTTCGCTAAGGCTGTTCTTGTGGAATTGGCAAAGGATATTTGGAAGCCCTAAAGGCTATGGTGAAAAAGGAAATATCTTCCGTTGAAAACTGGAAAGAAGCTTTCTGAGAAACTGCTCTGTGTTCTGTTAATTCATCTCACAGAGTTACATCTTTCCCTTCAAGAAGCCTTTCACTAAGGCTGTTCTTGTACAATTGGCAAAGGGATATTTGGAAGCCCATAGAGGGCTATGGTGAAAAAGGAAACATCTTCCGTTCAAAACCGCAAAGAAGCTTTCTGAGAAACTGCTCGGTGTTCTGTTAATTCATCTCACAGAGTTACATCTTTCCCTTAAAGAAGCCTTTCGGTAAGGCTGTTCTTGTGGAATTGGCAAAGTGATATTTGGAAGCCCATAGAGGGCTACGGTGAAAAAGGAATTATCTTCCGTTCAAAACTGGAAAGAACCTTTCTGAGAAACTGCTCTGTGTTCTGTTAATTCATCTCACAGAGTTACATCTTTCACTTCAAGAAGCCTTTCTGTAAGGCTGTTCTTGTGGAATTGGCAAAGTGATATTTGGAAGCCCTTAGAGGGCTATGGTGAAAAAGGAAATAGCTTCCGATGACAACTGGAAAGAAGCTTTCTGAGAAACTGCTCTGTAGTCTGTTAATTCATCTCACAGAGTTACATCTTTCCCTTCAAGAATCCTTTCGCTAAGGTTGTTCTTGTGGAATTGGCAAAGGGATATTTGGAAGCCCATAGAGTGCTATGGTGAAAAAGGAAATATCTTCCATTCAAAACTGGAAAGAAGCTTTCTGAGAAACTGCTCTGTGTTCTGTTAATTCATCTCACAGAGTTACATCTTTCCCTTCAAGAAGCCTTTCGCTAAGGTTGTTCTTGTGGAATTGGCAAAGTGATATTTGGCAGCCCATAGAGGGCTATGGTGAAAAAGTAAATATCTACCGTTCAAAACTGGAAAGAAGCTTTCTGAGAAACTGCTCTGTGTTCTGTAAATTCATCTAACAGAGTTACATCTTTCCCTTCAAGAAGCCATTCGCTAAGGCTGTTCTTGTGGAATTGGCGAAGTGATATTTGGAAGCCCATAGAGGGCTATGGTAAAAAAGGAAATATCTTCCGTTCAAAACTGGAAAGAAGCTTTCTGAGAAACTGCTCTGTGTTCTGTTAATTCATCGCACAGAGTTACATCTTTTCCTTCAAGAAGCCTTTCGCTAATGCTGTTGTTGTGGTATTGGCAAAATGATATTAGGACGCCCATAAAGGGCTATGGTGAAAAAGGAAATATCTTCAGTTCAAAACTGGAAAGAAGCTTTCTGAGAAACTGCTCTGTTTTCTGTTAATTCATCTCACAGAGTTACATCTTTCCCTTCAAGAAGCCTTTCGCTAAGGCTGTTCTTGTGGAATTGGCAAAGTTATATTAGGAAGCCCATAGAGGGCTATGGTGAAAAAGGAAATATCTTCCGTTCAAAACTGGAAAGAAGCTTTCTGAGAAACTGCCCTTTGTTCTTTTAATTCATCTAACAGAGTTACATCTTTCCCTTCAAGAAGCCTTTCGCTAAGGCTGTTCTTGTGGAATTTGCAAAGGGATATTTGGAAGCCCATAAAGCTATGGTGAAAAGGAAATATCTTCCGTTCAAAACTGGAAAGAAGCTTTCTGAGAAACTGCTCTGTGTTCTGTTAATTCATCTCAAAGAGTTACATCTTTCCTTCAAGAAGCCTTTCGCTAAGGCTGTTCTTTTGGAATTGGCAAAGTGATATTAGGAAGCCCATAAAGGGCTATGGTGAAAAGGAAATATCTTGCGTTCAAAACTGGAAAGAACCTTTCTGAGAAACTGCTCTGTGTTCTGTAATTCATCTCACTGAGTTACATCTTTCCCTTCAAGAAGCCTTTCGCTAAGGCTGTTTTGTGGAATTGGCAAAGTGATATTTGGAAGACCATAGGGGCTATGGTGAAAAGGAAATATCTTCCGTTCAAAACTGGAAAGAAGCTTTCTGAGATACTGCTCTGTGTTCTTTTAATTCATCTCAGAGAGTTACATCTTTCCTTTCAAGAGTCCTTTCGCTAAGGTTGTTCTTGTGGAATTGGCAAAGGATATTTGGAAGACCATAGAGGGCTATGGTGAAAAGGAAATATCTTCCGTTCAAAACTGGAAGAAGCTTTCTGAGAAACTGCTCTGTGTTCTGTTAATTCATCTTACAGACTTACATCCTTCCTTCAAGAAGTCTTTCGCTAAGGCTGTTTTGTGGAATAGGCAAAGTTATATTTGGTAACCCATAGAGGGCTACGGTGAAAAAGGAATTATCTTCCGTTCAAAACTGTAAAGAAGCTTTCTGAGAAACTGCTTTGTGTTCTTTTAATTCATCTCACAGAGTTACATCTTTCCTTCAAGAAGCCTTTCAATAAGGTTGTTCTTGTGGAATTGGCAAAGGATATTTGGATACCCATAGAGGGCTATGGTGAAAAGGAAATATCTTCCGTTCAAAACTGGAAAGAAGCTTTCTGAGAAACTGGTCTGTGTTCTGTTAATTCATCTCAAAGAGTTACATCTTTCCCTTCAAGAAGCCTTTCGCTAAGGCTGTTGTTTTGGAATTGGCAAAGTGATATTAGGAAGCCCATAAAGGGCTATGGTGAAAAAGGAAATATCTTGCGTTCAAAACTGGAAAGAACCTTTCTGAGAAACTGCTCTGTGTTCTGTAAATTCATCTTACAGAGTTACATCTTTCCTTCAAGAAGCCTTTCGCTAAGGGTGTTCTTGTGGAATGGCAAAGTGATATTAGTAAGCCCATAAAGGGCTATGGTGAAAAGGAAATATCTTCCGTTTAAAACTGGAAAGAAGCTTTCTGAGAAACTACTCTGTGTTCTCTTAATTCATCTCACAGAGTTACACCTTTCTCTTCAAGAAGCCTTTCGCTAAGACTTTTCTTCTGGAATTGGCAAAGTGATATTAGGAAGCCAATAGAGGGCTACAGTGAAAAAGGAAATCTCTTCCGTTCAAAACTGGAAAAAAGCTTTCTGAGAAACTGCTCTGTGTTCTGTTAATTCATCTTACAAACTTACATCTTTCCCTTCAAGAAGCCTTTCGCTAAGGCTGTTCTTGTGGAATTGGCAAAGGGATATTTGTAAGCCCATAGAGGGCTATGGTGAAAAAGGAAATATCTTCCGTTCAAAACTGGAAAGAAGCTTTCTGAGAAGCTGCTCTCTGTTCTGTTAATTCATCTCACAGAGTTACATCTTTCACTTCAAAAAGCCTTTCGCTAAGGGTGTTCTTGTGGAATTGGCAAAGGGATATTTGGAAGCCCATAGAGGGCTATGGTGAAAAAGGAAATATCTTCCGTTCAAAACTGGAAAGAAGCTTTCTGAGAATCTGCTCTGTGTTCTGTTAATTCATGTCACATAGTTACATCTTTCCCTTCAAGAAGCCTTTCGCTAAGGTTGTTCTTGTGGAATTGGCAAAGGGATATTTGGAAGCCCATAGAGGGCTATGATGAAAAAGGAACTATCTTCCGTTCAAAACTGGAAAGAAGTTTTCTGAGAAACTGCTCGGTGTTCTGTTAATTCATCTCAGTCTGTTACATCTTTCCTTCAAGAAGCCATTCGCTAAGGCTGTTCTTGTGGAATTGGCAAAGGATCTTTGGAAGCCCTTAGAGGGCTATGGTGAAAAGGAAATATCTTCCGTTCAAAACTGGAAAGAAGCTTTCTGAGAAACTGCTCTGTGTTCTGTTAATTCATCTCACACAGTTACATCTTTCCTTCAAGAAGCCTTTCGCTAAGGCTGTTCTTGTGGAATTGGCAAAGGATATTTGGAAGCCCATAAGGGCTATGGTGAAAAGGAAATAACTTCCGCTCAAAACTGGAAAGAAGCTTTCTGAGAAACTGCTCTGTGTTCTGTTAATTCATCTCACAGAGTTACATCTTTCCTTCAAGAAGCCTTTCGCTAAGGCTGTTCTTGTGGAATTGCAAAGGATATTTGGAAGCCCTTAGAGGGCTATGGTGAAAAGGAAATATCTTCCGTTCAAAACTGGAAAGAAGCTTTCTGAGAAACTGCTCTGTGTTCTGTTAATTAATCTCACAGAGTTACATCTTTCCTTCAAGAAGCCTTTCTCTAAGGCTGTTCTTGTGGAATTGGCAAAGTTATATTAATAAGCCCATAAAGGGCTGTGATGAAAAGGAAATATCTTCCGATCAAAACTGGAAAGAAGCTTTCTTAGAAACTGCTCTGTGTTCTGTTAATTCATCTCACAGAGTTACATCTTTCCCTTCAAGAAGCCTTTCGCTAAGGCTGTTCTTGTGGAATTGGCAAAGGGATATTTGGAAGCCCATAAAGGGCTATGGTGAAAAGGAAATATCTACCGTTCAAAACTGGAAAGAAGCTTTCTGAGAAACTGCTCTGTGTTCTGTTAATTCATCTCACAGAGTTACATCTTTCCTTCAAGAAGCCTTTCGCTAAGGCTGTTCTTGTGGAATTGGCAAAGGGATCTTTGGAAGCCCTTAGAGGTTATGGTGAAAAAGGAAATATCTTCCGTTCAAAACTGGAAAGAAGCTTTCTGAGAAACTGCTCTGTGTTCTGTTAATTCATCTCACAGAGTTACATGTTTCCCTTCAGGAAGCCTTTCGCTAAGTCTGTTCTTGTGGAATTGGCAAAGGGATATTTGGAAGCGCATAAAGGGCTCTGGTGAAAAAGGAAATAACTTCCGTTCAAAACTGGAAAGAAGCTTTCTGAGAAACTGCTCGGTGTTCTGTTAATTCATCTCACAGAGTTACATCTTTCCCTTCAAGAAGCCGTTCGCTAAGGCTGTTCTTGTGCAATTGGCAAAGGGATCTTTGGAAGCCCTTAGAGGGCTGTGGTGAAAAAGGAAATATCATCCTTTCAAAACTGGAAAGAAGCTTTCTGAGAAACTGCTCTGTGTTCTGTTAATTCATCTCATCGAGTTACATCTTTCCCTTCAAGAAGCCTTTCGCTAAGGCTGTTCTTCCGGAACTGGCAAAGTGATATTAGGAAGCCCATAAAGGGCTCTGGTGAAAAAGGAAATATCTTCCGTTCAAAACTGGAAAGAAGCTTTCTGAGAAACTGCTCTGTGTTGTGTTAATTCATCTCACAGAGTTACATCTTTCTCTTCAAGAAGCCTTTCGCTAAGGCTCTTCTTGTGGAATTGGCAAAGGGATATTTGGAAGCCCTTAGAGGACTATGGAGAAAAAGGAAATATCTTCCGTTGAAAACTGGAAAGAAGCTTTCTGAGAAACTGCTCTGTGTTCTGTTAATTCATCTCACACAGTTACATCTTTCCCTTCAAGAAGCCTTTCGCTAAGGCTGTTCTTGTGGAATTGGCGAAGGGATATTTGGAGGCAAATAGAGGGCTATGTTGAAAAAGGAAATATCTTCCGTTCAAAACCGGAAAGAAGCTTTCTGAGAAACTGCTCTGTGTTCTGTTAATTCATGTCACAGAGTTACATCTTTCCCTTCAAGAAGCCTTTCGCTAAGGGTGTTCTTGTGGAATTGGCAAAGTGATATTTGGAAGCCCATAGAGGGCTACGGTGAAAAAGGAAATATCTTCAGTTCAAAACTGGAAAGAAGCTTTCTGAGAAACTGCTCTGTGGTCTGTTAACTCATCTCACAGACTTACATCCTTCTCTTCAAGAAGCCTTTCGCTAAGGCTGTTCTTGTGGAATTGGCAAAGGGATATTTGGAAGCCCTTAGAGGGCTATGGTGAAAAAGGAAATATCTTCCGTTCAAAACTGGAAGGAAGCTTTCTGAGAAACTGCTTTGTGTTCCGTTAATTCATCTCACAGAGTTACATCTTTCCCTTCAAGAAGCCTTTCGCTAAGGCTGTTCTTGTGGAATTGGCAAAGTGATATTTGGAAGCCCATAGAGGGCTATGGTGAAAAAGGAAATATCTTCCGTTCAAAACTGGAAAGAAGCTTTCTGAGAAAATGCTCTGTGTTCTGTTAATTCATTTCACAGAGTTACATCTTTCCTTTCCAAAATCCTTTCGCTAAGGTTGTTCTTGTGGAATTGGCAAAGGATATTTGGAAGCCCATAGAGGCTATGGTGAAAAGGAAATATCTTCCTTTCAAAACTGGAAAGAAGCTTTCTGAGAAACTACTCTGTGTTCTTTTAATTCATCTCACAGGGTTACATCTGTCCCTTCAAGAAGCCTTTCGGTAAGGCTGTTGTTGTGGAATTGGCAAAGTGATATTAGGAAGCCCATAAAGGGCTCTGGTGAAAAAGGAAATATCTTCCGTTGAAAACTGGAAAGAAGCTTTCTGAGAAACTGCTCTGTGTTCTGTTAATTCATCTCACAGAGTTACAACTTTCCCTTCAAGAAGCCATTCGCTAAGGCTGTTGTTGTGGAATTGGCAAAGGGATATTTGAAGCAAATAGAGGGCTATGGTGAAAAAGGAAATATCTTCCGTTCAAAACTGGAAAGAAGCTTTCTGAGAAACTACTCTGTGTTCTGTTAATTCATCTCACAGAGTTACATCTTTCCCTTCAGGAAGTCTCTCGCTAAGGCTGTTCTTGTGGAATTGGCAAAGTGATATTTGGAAGCCCATAGAGGCCTATGGTGAAAAAGGAAATATCTTCCGTTCAAAAGTGGAAAGAAGCTTTCTGAGAAACTGCTCTGTGTTCTGTTAATTCATCTAACAGAGTTACATCTTTCCCTTCAAGAAGCCTTTCGCTAAGGCTGTTTTTGTGGATTTCGGAAAGGGATATTTGGAAGCTCATAGAGGGCTATGGTGAAAAAGGAAATATCTTCCGTTAAAACCGGAAAGAAGCATTCTGAGAAACTGCTCGGTGTTCTGTTAATTCATCTCACAGAGTTACATCTTTCCTTAAAGAAGCCTTTCGCTAAGGTTGTTCTTGTGGAATTGGCAAAGTGATATTTGGAAGCCCATAGAGGGCTACGGTGAAAAAGGAAATCTCTTCCGTTCAAAACTGGAAAGAAGCTTTCTGAGAAACTGCTCTGTGTTCTGTTAATTCATCTTACAGACTTACATCTTTCCTTCAAGAAGACTTTCGCTAAGGCTGTTCTTGTGGAATTGGCAAAGTGATATTTGGAAGCCCATAGAGGGCTATGGTGAAAAGGAAATATCTTCCGATGAAAACTGGAAAGAAGCTTTCTGAGAAACTGCTCTGTGGTCTGTTAATTCATCTCACAGAGTTACATCTTTCCCTTCAAGAATCCTTTCGCTAAGGTTGTTCTTATGGAATTGGCAAAGGATATTTGGAAGCCCATAGAGTGCTATGGTGAAAAGGAAATATCTTCCATTCAAAACTGGAAAGAAGCTTTCTGAGAAACTGCTCTGTGTTCTGTTAATTCATCTCACAGAGTTACATCTTTCCTTCAAGAAGCTTTCGCTAAGGTTGTTCTTGTGGAATTGGCAAAGTGATATTTGGCAGCCCATAGAGGGCTATGGTGAAAAAGTAAATATCTTCCGTTCAAAACTGGAAAGAAGCTTTCTGAGAAACTGCTCTGTGTTCTGTTAATTCATGTCACAGAGTTACATCTTTCCCTTCAAGAAGCCTTTCGCTAAGGTTGTTCTTGTGGAATTGGCAAAGGATATTTGGAAGCCCATAGGGCTATGGTGAAAAAGGAAATGTCTTCCGTTCAAAACTGGAAAGAAGCTTTCTGAGAAACTGCTCTGTGTTCTGTTAATTCATCTCACAGAGTTACATCTTTCCCTTCAAGAAGCCTTTCGCTAAGGCTGTTCTTGTGGAATTGGCAAAGGATATTTGGAAGCCCATAAAGGGCTATGGTGAAAAATATCTTCCGTTGAAAACTGGAAAGAAGCTTTCTGAGAAACTGCTCTGTATTCTGTTAATTCATCTCACAGAGTTACATCTTTCCTTCAAGAAGCCTTTCACTAAGGCTGTTCTTGTAGAATTGGCAAAGGATATTTGGAAGCCCATAGAGGGCTATGGTGAAAAGGAAACATCTTCCGTTCAAAACCGAAAGAAGCTTTCTGAGAAACTGCTGTGTTCTGTTAATTCATCTCACAGAGTTACATCTTTCCTTAAAGAAGCCTTTCGCTAAGGCTGTTCTTGTGGAATTGGCAAAGTGATATTTGGAAGCCCATAGAGGGCTACGGTGAAAAAGGAAATCTCTTCCGTTCAAAACTGGAAAGAACCTTTCTGAGAAACTGCTCTGTGTTCTGTTAATTCATCTCACAGAGTTACATCTTTCACTTCAAGAAGCCTTTCTGTAAGGCTGTTCTTGTGGAATTGGCAAAGTGATATATGGAAGCCCTTAGAGGGCTATGGTGAAAAGGAAATATCTTCCGATGAAAACTGGAAAGAAGCTTTCTGAGAAACTGCTCTGTGTTCTGTTAATTCATCTCACAGAGTTACATCTTTCCCTTCAAGAATCCTTTCGCTAAGGTTGTTCTTATGGAATTGGCAAAGGATATTTGGAAGCCCATAGAGTGCTATGGTGAAAAGAAATATCTTCCATTCAAAACTGGAAAGAAGCTTTCTGAGAAACTGCTCTGTGATCTGTTAATTCATCTCACAGAGTTACATCTTTCCTTCAAGAAGCCTTTCGCTAAGGTTGTTATTGTGGAATTGGCAAAGTGATATTTGGCAGCCCATAGAGGGCTATGGTGAAAAAGTAAATATCTTCCGTTCAAAACTGGAAAGAAGCTTTCTGAGAAACTGCCCTGTGTTCTGTTAATTCATGTCACAGAGTTACATCTTTCCCTTCAAGAAGCCTTTGCTAAGGTTGTTCTTGTGGAATTGGCAAAGGATATTTGGAAGCCCATAGAGGGCTATGGTGAAAAAGGAAATGTCTTCCGTTCAAAACTGGAAAGAAGCTTTCTGAGAAACTGCTCTGTGTTCTGTTAATTCATCTCACAGAGTTACATCTTTCCCTTCAAGAAGCCTTTCGCTAAGGCTGTTCTTGTGCAATTGGCAAAGTTATATTAGGAAGCCCATAAATGTCTATGGTGAAAAGGAAACATCTTCCGTTCAAAACTGGAAAGAAGCTTTCTGAGAAACTGCTCTGTGTTCTGTTAATTCATCTCACAGAGTTACATCTTTCCCTTCAGGAATCCTTTCGCTAAGGTTGTTCTTGTGGAATTGGCAAAGGATATTTGGAAGCCCATAGGGGTATGGTGAAAAGGAAATCTCTTCCGTTCAAAACTGGAAAGAAGCTTTCTGAAGAACTGCTCTGTGTTCTGTTAATTCATCTCACAGAGTTACATCTTTCCTTCAAGAAGCCTTTCGCTAAGGCTGTTCTTGTGGAATTGGCAAAGGTTTATTTGAAGCCCATAGAGGGCTATGGTGAAAAGGAAATATCTTCCGTTCAAAACTGGAAAGAAGCTTTCTGAGAAACTGCTCTGTGTTCTGTTAATTCATGTCACAGAGTTACATCTTTCCTTCAAGAAGCCTTTCGCTAAGGCTGTTCTTGTGGAATTGGCAAAGGATATTTGGAAGCCCATAGAGGGCTATGGTGAAAAGGAAATATCTTCCGTTCAAAACTGGAAAGAAGCTTTCTGAGAAACTGCTCTGTGTTCTGTTAATTCATCTCACAGAGTTACATCTTTCCTTCAAGAAGCCTTTCCTAAGGCTGTTCTTGTGGAATTGGCAAAGGGATCTTTGGAAGCCCTGAGAGGACTATGGTGAAAAGGAAATAACTTCCGTTCAAAACTGGAAAGAAACTTTCTGAGAAACTGCTCTGTGTTCTGTTAATTCATCTCACAGAGTTACATCTTTCCTTCAAGAAGCCTTCCGCTAAGGCTGTTCTTGTGGAATTAGCAAGGGATATTTGGAAGCCCATAAAGGGCTATGATGAAAAGGAAATAACTTCCGTTCAAAACTGGAAAGAAGCTTTCTGAGAAACTGATCTGTGTTCTGTTAATTCATCTCACAGAGTTACATCTTTCCTTCAAGAAGCCTTTCGCTAAGGCTGTTCTTGTGGAATTGGCAAAGGATCTTTGGAAGCCCTGAGAGGACTATGGTGAGAAAGGAAATATCTTCCGTTCAAAACTGGAAAGAAGCTTTCTGAGAAACTGCTCTGTGTTCTGTTAATTCATCTCACAGAGTTACATCTTTCCCTTCAAGAAGCCTTTCGCTAAGGCTGTTCTTGTGGAATTGGCAAAGGGATATTTGGAAGCCCATAGAGGGCTAGGGTGAAAAAGGAAATATCTTCCGTTCAAAACTGGAAAGAAGCTTTCTGAGAAACTGCTCTGTGTTCTGTTTATTCATGTCACAGAGTTACATCTTTCCCTTCAAGAAGCCTTCGCTAAGGTTGTTCTTGTGGAATTGGCAAGGGATATTTGAAGCCCATAGAGGGCTATGATGAAAAAGGAAATATCTTCCGTTCAAAACTGGAAAGAAGTTTTCTGAGAAACTGCTCTGTGTTCTGTTAATTCATCACACAGAGTTACATCTTTCCTTTCAAGAAGCCTTTCCCTAAGGCTGTTCTTGTGGAATTGGCAAAGGGATCTTTGGAAGCCCTGAGAAGACTATGGTGAAAAAGGAAATATCTTCCGTTCAAAACTGGAAAGAAGCTTTCTGAGAAACTGCTCTGTGTTCTGTTTATTCATCTCACAGAGTTACATCTTTCCCTTCAAGAAGCCTTTCGCTAAGGCTGTTCTTGTGGAATTGGCAAAGGGATATTTGGAAGCCCATAAAGGGCTATGGTGAAAAAGGAAATAACTTCCGTTCAAAACTGGAAAGAAGCTTTCTGAGAAACTGCTCTGTATTCTGTTAATTCATCTCACAGAGTTACATCTTTCCCTTCAAGAAGCCTTTCGCTAAGGCTGTTCTTGTGGAATTGGCAAAGGGACCTTTTGAAGCCCTTAGAGGGCTATGGTGAAAAAGGAAATATCTTCCGTTCAAAACTGAAATGAAGCTTTCTGAGAAACTGCTCTGTGTTCTGTTAATTCATCTCACAGAGTTACATCTTTCCCTTCAAGAAGCCTTTCGCTAAGGCTGTTCTTGTCTAACTGGCAAAGGGATATTTGAAGCACTTAGAGGGCTATGGTGAAAAAGGAAATATCTTCCGTTCAAAACTGGAAAGAAGCTTTCTGAGAAACTGCTCTGTGTTCTGTTAATTCATCTCACAGAGTTACATCTTTCCCTTCTAGAATCCTTTCGCTAAGGTTGTTCTTGTGGAATTGGCAAAGGGATATTTGGAAGCCCATAGGCGGTATGGTGAAAAAGGAAATCTCTTCCGTTCAAAACTGGAAAGAAGCTTTCTGAGAAACTGCTCTGTGTTCTGTTAATTCATCTTACAGACTTACATCTTTACCTTCAAGAAGCCTTTCGCTAAGGCTGTTCTTGTGGAATTGGCAAAGTGATATTTGGAAGCCCTTAGAGGGCTACGGTGAAAAAGGAAATATCTTTCGTTGAAGACTGGAAAGAATTTTCTGAGAAACTGCTCTGTGTTCTGTTAATTCATCACACAGGGTTACATCTTTCCCTTCAAGAAGCCTTTCGCTAAGGCTGTTCTTGTGGAATTGGCAAAGGGATACTTGGAAGCCCATAGAGGCCTATGGTGAAAAAGGAAATATCTTCCGTGGAAAACTGGAAAGAAGCTTTCTGAGAAACTGCTCTGTGTTCTGTTAATTCATCTCACCGAGTTACATCTTTCTCTTCCAGAAGCCTTTCGCTAAGGCTGTTCTTGTGGAATTGTCAAAGGGATCTTTGGAAGCCCTTAGAGGGCTATGGTGAAAAAGGAAATATCTTCCGTTCAAAAGTGGAAAGAAGCTTTCTGAGAAACTGCTCTGTGTTCTGTTAATTCATCTCACCGAGTTACACCTTTCCCTTCAAGAAGCCTTTCGCTAAGGCTGTTCTTGTGGAATTGGAAAAGGGATATTTGGAAGCACTTAGAGGGCTATGGTGAAAAAGGAAATATCTTCCGTTCAAAACTGGAAAGAAGCTTTCTGAGAAACTGCTCTGTGTTCTGTTAATTCATCTCACAGAGTTACATCTTCCCTTCAAGAAGCCTTTCGCTAAGGCTGTTCTTGTGGAATTGGAAAAGGATATTTGGAAGCACTTAGAGGGCTATGGTGAAAAAGGAAATATCTTCCGTTCAAAACTGGAAAGAAGCTTTCTGAGAAACTGCTCTGTGTTCTGTTAATTCATCTCACAGAGTTACATCTTTCCCTTCAAGTAGCCTTTCGCTAAGGCTGTTCTTGTGGAATTGGCAAAGGATATTTGGAAGCAAATAGAGGGCTATGGTGAAAAAGGAAATATCTTCCGTTCAAAACCGGAAAGAAGCTTTCTGAGAATCTGCTCTGTGTCCTGTTAATTCATTACACAGACTTACATCTTTCCCTTCAAGAAGCCTTTCGCTAAGGCTGTTCTTGTGGAATTGGCAAAGTGATATTTGGAAGCCCTTAGAGGGCTATGGTGAAAAGGAAATATCTTCCGCTCAAAACTGGAAAGAAGCTTTCTGAGAAACTGCTCTGTAGTCTGTTAATTCATCTCACAGAGTTACATCTTTCCTTCAAGTAGCCTTTCGCTAAGGCTGTTCTTGTGGAATTGGCAAAGTGATATTAGGAAGCCCATAGAGGGCTATGGTGAAAAGGAAATATCTTTAGTTCAAAACTGGAAAGAAGCTTTCTGAGAAACTGCTCTGTGTTCTGTTAATTCATCTCACAGAGTTACATCTTTCTCTTCAAGAAGCCTTCGCTAAGGCTGTTGTTGTGGAATTGGCAAAGGGATATTTGGAAGCCCATAGAGGGCTACGGTGAAAAGGAAATATCTTAAGTTCAAAACTGGAAGGAAGCTTTCTGAGAAACTGCTCTGTGTTCTGTTAATTCATCTCACAGAGTTACATCTTTCCCTTCAAGAAGCCTTTCGCTAAGGCTGTTCTTGTGGAATTGGCAAGGATATTTGGAAGCCCTAGAGGGCTATGGTGAAAAAGGAAATATCTTCCGTTCAAAACTGGAAAGAAGCTTTCTGAGAAACTGCTCTGTGTTCTGTTAATTCATCTCACAGAGTTACATCTTTCCTTCAAGAAGCCTTTCACTAAGGCTGTTCTTGTGGAATTGGCAAAGGGATATTTGGAAGCCCATAGAGGGCTATGGTGAAAAAGGAAATATCTTCCGTTCAAAACCGGAAAGAAGCTTTCTGAGAAACTGCTCGGTGTTCTGTTAATTCATCTCACAGAGTTACATCTTTCCCTTCAAGAAGCCTTTCGGTAAGGCTGTTCTTGTGGAATTGGCAAAGTGATATTTGGAAGCCCATAGAGGGCTATGGTGAAAAAGGAATTATCTTCCGTTTAAAACTGGAAAGAACCTTTCTGAGAAACTGCTCTGTGTTCTGTTAATTCATCTCACAGAGTTACATCTTTCACTTCAAGAAGCCTTTCTGTAAGGCTGTTCTTGTGGAATTGGCAAAGTGATATTTGGAAGCCCTAGAGGGCTATGGTGAAAAAGGAAATATCTTCCGCTCAAAACTGGAAAGAAGCTTTCTGAGAAACTGCTCTGTGTTCTGTTAATTCATCTCACAGAGTTACATCTTTCCCTTCAAGAAGCCTTTCGCTAAGGTTGTTCTTGTGGAATTGGCAAAGGATATTTGGAAGCCCATAGAGTGCTATGGTGAAAAGGAAATATCTTCCATTCAGAACTGGAAAGAAGCTTTGAGAAAGTGCTCTGTTTTCTGTTAATTCATCTCACAGAGTTACATCTTTCCCTTCAAGAAGCCTTTCGCTAAGGTTGTTCTTGTGGAATTGCCCAAGGGATATTTGGAAGCCCATAGAGGGCTATGGTGAAAAGGAAATATCTTCCGTTCAAAACTGGAAAGAAGCTTTCTGAGAAAGTGCTCTGTGTTCTGTTAATTCATCTCACAGAGTTACCTCTTTCCCTTCAAGAAGCCCTTCGCTAAGGCTGTTCTTGTGGAATTGGCAAAGTGATATTTGGAAGCCCTTAGAGGGCTATGGTGAAAAGGAAATATCTTCCGTTGAAAACTGGAAAGAAGCTTTCTGAGAAACTGCTCTGTGGTCTGTTAATTCATCTCACAGAGTTACATCTTTCCCTTCAAGAATCCTTTCGCTAAGGTTGTTCTTGTGGAATTGGCAAAGGATATTTGGAAGCCCATAGAGTGCTATGGTGAAAAGGAAATATCTTCCATTCAAAACTGGAAAGAAGCTTTCTGAGAAACTGCTCTGTGTTCTGTTAATTCATCTCACAGAGTTACATCTTTCCTTCAAGAAGCCTTTCGCTAAGGTTGTTCTTGTGGAATTGGCAAAGTGATATTTGGAAGCCCATAGGGCTATGGTGAAAAAGGAAATATCTTCCGTTCAAAACTGGAAAGAAGCTTTCTGAGAAACTGCTCTGTGTTCTGTAAATTCATCTAACAGAGTTACATCTTTCCCTTCAAGAAGCCATTCGCTAAGGCTGTTCTTGTGGAATTGGCGAAGTGATATTTGGAAGCCCATAGAGGGCTATGGTAAAAAAGGAAATATCTTCCGTTCAAAACTGGAAAGAAGCTTTCTGAGAAACTGCTCTGTGTTCTGTTAATTCATCGCACAGAGTTACATCTTTTCCTTCAAGAAGCCTTTCGCTAATGCTGTTGTTGTGGTATTGGCAAAATGATATTAGGACGCCCATAAAGGGCTATGGTGAAAAAGGAAATATCTTCAGTTCAAAACTGGAAAGAAGCTTTCTGAGAAACTGCTCTGTTTTCTGTTAATTCATCTCACAGAGTTACATCTTTCCCTTCAAGAAGCCTTTCGCTAAGGCTGTTCTTGTGGAATTGGCAAAGTTATATTAGGAAGCCCATAGAGGGCTATGGTGAAAAAGGAAATATCTTCCGTTCAAAACTGGAAAGAAGCTTTCTGAGAAACTGCCCTTTGTTCTTTTAATTCATCTAACAGAGTTACATCTTTCCCTTCAAGAAGCCTTTCGCTAAGGCTGTTCTTGTGGAATTTGCAAAGGGATATTTGGAAGCCCATAGAAAGCTATGGTGAAAAAGGAAATATCTTCCGTTCAAAACTGGAAAGAAGCTTTCTGAGAAACTGCTCTGTGTTCTGTTAATTCATCTCAAAGAGTTACATCTTTCCTTCAAGAAGCCTTTCGCTAAGGCTGTTCTTTTGGAATTGGCAAAGTGATATTAGGAAGCCCATAAAGGGCTATGGTGAAAAAGGAAATATCTTGCGTTCAAAACTGGAAAGAACCTTTCTGAGAAACTGCTCTGTGTTCTGTAAATTCATCTCACTGAGTTACATCTTTCCCTTCAAGAAGCCTTTCGCTAAGGCTGTTTTTGTGGAATTGGCAAAGTGATATTTGGTAACACTTAGAGGGCTACGGTGAAAAAGGAAATATCTTCCGTTCAAAACTGGAAAGAAGCTTTCTGAGATACTGCTCTGTGTTCTTTTAATTCATCTCAGAGAGTTACATCTTTCCTTTCAAGAGTCCTTTCGCTAAGGTTGTTCTTGGGAATTGGCAAAGGGATATTTGGAAGACCATAGGGGGCTATGGTGAAAAAGGAAATATCTTCCGTTCAAAACCGGAAGGAAGCTTTCTGAGAAACTGCTCTGTGTTCTGTTAATTCATCTTACAGACTTACATCCTTCCTTCAAGAAGTCTTTCGCTAAGGCTGTTTTTGTGGAATAGGCAAAGTTATATTTGGTAACCCATAGAGGGCTATGGTGAAAAAGGAAATATCTTCCGTTCAAAACTGTAAAGAAGCTTTCTGAGAAACTGCTTTGTGTTCTTTTAATTCATCTCACAGAGTTACATCTTTCCCTTCAAGAAGCCTTTCAATAAGGTTGTTCTTGTGGAATTGGCAAAGGGATATTTGGATACCCATAGAGGGCTATGGTGAAAAAGGAAATATCTTCCGTTCGAAACTGGAAAGAAGCTTTCTGAGAAACTGGTCTGTGTTCTGTTAATTCATCTCAAAGAGTTACATCTTTCCCTTCAAGAAGCCTTTCGCTAAGGCTGTTGTTTTGGAATTGGCAAAGTGATATTAGGAAGCCCATAAAGGGCTATGGTGAAAAAGGAAATATCTTGCGTTCAAAACTGGAAAGAACCTTTCTGAGAAACTGCTCTGTGTTCTGTAAATTCATCTTACAGAGTTACATCTTTCCCTTCAAGAAGCCTTTCGCTAAGGGTGTTCTTGTGGAATGGGCAAAGTGATATTAGTAAGCCCATAAAGGGCTATGGTGAAAAAGGAAATATCTTCCGTTTAAAACTGGAAAGAAGCTTTCTGAGAAACTACTCTGTGTTCTCTTAATTCATCTCACAGAGTTACACCTTTCTCTTCAAGAAGCCTTTCGCTAAGACTTTTCTTCTGGAATTGGCAAAGTGATATTAGGAAGCCAATAGAGGGCTACAGTGAAAAAGGAAATCTCTTCCGTTCAAAACTGGAAAAAAGCTTTCTGAGAAACTGCTCTGTGTTCTGTTAATTCATCTTACAAACTTACATCTTTCCCTTCAAGAAGCCTTTCGCTAAGGCTGTTCTTGTGGAATTGGCAAAGGGATATTTGTAAGCCCATAGAGGGCTATGGTGAAAAAGGAAATATCTTCCGTTCAAAACTGGAAAGAAGCTTTCTGAGAAGCTGCTCTCTGTTCTGTTAATTCATCTCACAGAGTTACATCTTTCACTTCAAAAAGCCTTTCGCTAAGGGTGTTCTTGTGGAATTGGCAAAGGGATATTTGGAAGCCCATAGAGGGCTATGGTGAAAAAGGAAATATCTTCCGTTCAAAACTGGAAAGAAGCTTTCTGAGAATCTGCTCTGTGTTCTGTTAATTCATGTCACATAGTTACATCTTTCCCTTCAAGAAGCCTTTCGCTAAGGTTGTTCTTGTGGAATTGGCAAAGGGATATTTGGAAGCCCATAGAGGGCTATGATGAAAAAGGAACTATCTTCCGTTCAAAACTGGAAAGAAGTTTTCTGAGAAACTGCTCGGTGTTCCGTTAATTCATCTCAGTCTGTTACATCTTTCCCTTCAAGAAGCCATTCGCTAAGGCTGTTCTTGTGGAATTGGCGAAGGAATCTTTGGAAGCCCTTAGAGGGCTATGGTGAAAAAGGAAATATCTTCCGTTCAAAACTGGAAAGAAGCTTTCTGAGAAACTGCTCTGTGTTCTGTTAATTCATCTCACACAGTTACATCTTTCCCTTCAAGAAGCCTTTCGCTAAGGCTGTTCTTGTGGAATTGGCAAAGGGATATTTGGAAGCCCATAAAGGGCTATGGTGAAAAAGGAAATAACTTCCGTTCAAAACTGGAAAGAAGCTTTCTGAGAAACTGCTCGGTGTTCTGTTAATTCATCTCACAGAGTTACATCTTTCCCTTCAAGAAGCCTTTCGCTAAGGCTGTTCTTGTGGAATTCGCAAAGGGATCTTTGGAAGCCCTTAGAGGGCTATGGTGAAAAAGTAAATATCTTCCGTTCAAAACTGGAAAGAAGCTTTCTGAGAAACTGCTCTGTGTTCTGTTAATTAATCTCACAGAGTTACATCTTTCCCTTCAAGAAGCCTTTCTCTAAGGCTGTTCTTGTGGAATTGGCAAAGTTATATTAATAAGCCCATAAAGGGCTGTGATGAAAAAGGAAATATCTTCCGTTCAAAACCGGAAAGAAGCTTTCTTAGAAACTGCTCTGTGTTCTGTTAATTCATCTCACAGAGTTACATCTTTCCCTTCAAGAAGCCTTTCGCTAAGGCTGTTCTTGTGGAATTGGCAAAGGGATATTTGGAAGCCCATAAACGGCTATGGTGAAAAAGGAAATATCTACCGTTCAAAACTGGAAAGAAGCTTTCTGAGAAACTGCTCTGTGTTCTGTTAATTCATCTCACAGAGTTACATCTTTCCCTTCAAGAAGCCTTTCGCTAAGGCTGTTCTTGTGGAATTGGCAAAGGGATCTTTGGAAGCCCTTAGAGGGTTATGGTGAAAAAGGAAATATCTTCCGTTCAAAACTGGAAAGAAGCTTTCTGAGAAACTGCTCTGTGTTCTGTTAATTCATCTCACAGAGTTACATGTTTCCCTTCAGGAAGCCTTTCGCTAAGTCTGTTCTTGTGGAATTGGCAAAGGGATATTTGGAAGCGCATAAAGGGCTCTGGTGAAAAAGGAAATAACTTCCGTTCAAAACTGGAAAGAAGCTTTCTGAGAAACTGCTCGGTGTTCTGTTAATTCATCTCACAGAGTTACATCTTTCCCTTCAAGAAGCCGTTCGCTAAGGCTGTTCTTGTGCAATTGGCAAAGGGATCTTTGGAAGCCCTTAGAGGGCTGTGGTGAAAAAGGAAATATCATCCTTTCAAAACTGGAAAGAAGCTTTCTGAGAAACTGCTCTGTGTTCTGTTAATTCATCTCATCGAGTTACATCTTTCCCTTCAAGAAGCCTTTCGCTAAGGCTGTTCTTCCGGAACTGGCAAAGTGATATTAGGAAGTCCATAAATGGGTAAGGTGAAAAAGGAAATATCTTCCGTTCAAAACTGGAAAGAAGCTTTCTGAGAAACTGCTCTGTGTTGTGTTAATTCATCTCACAGAGTTACATCTTTCTCTTCAAGAAGCCTTTCGCTAAGGCTCTTCTTGTGGAATTGGCAAAGGGATATTTGGAAGCCCTTAGAGGACTATGGAGAAAAAGGAAATATCTTCCGTTGAAAACTGGAAAGAAGCTTTCTGAGAAACTGCTCTGTGTTCTGTTAATTCATCTCACACAGTTACATCTTTCCCTTCAAGAAGCCTTTCGCTAAGGCTGTTCTTGTGGAATTGGCGAAGGGATATTTGGAGGCAAATAGAGGGCTATGGTGAAAAAGGAAATATCTTCCGTTCAAAATCGGAAAGAAGCTTTCTGAGAAACTGCTCTGTGTTCTGTTAATTCATCTCACAGAGTTACATCTTTCCCTTCAAGAAGCCTTTCGCTAAGGGTGTTCTTGTTGAATTGGGAAAGTGATATTTGGAAGCCCATAGAGGACTACGGTGAAAAAGGAAATATCTTCAGTTCAAAAGTGGAAAGAAGCTTTCTGAGAAACTGCTCTGTGGTCTGTTAACTCATCTCACAGAGTTACATCTTTCTCTTCAAGAAGCCTTTCGCTAAGGCTGTTCTTGTGGAATTGGCAAAGGGATATTTGGAAGCCCTTAGAGGGTATGGTGATAAAGGAAATATCTTCCGTTCAAAACTGGAAGGAAGCTTTCTGAGAAACTGCTTTGTGTTCCGTTAATTCACCTCACAGAGTTACATCTTTCCTTCAAGAAGCCTTTCGCTAAGGCTGTTCTTGTGGAATTGGCAAAGTGATATTTGGAAGCCCATAGAGGGCTATGGTGAAAAGGAAATATCTTCCGTTCAAAACTGGAAAGAAGCTTTCTGAGAAAATGCTCTGTGTTCTGTTAATTCATTTCACAGAGTTACATCTTTCCTTCAAGCCATTCGCTAAGGCTGTTGTTGTGGAATTGGCAAAGGGATATTTGGAAGCAAATAGAGGGCTATGGTGAAAAGGAAATATCTTCCGTTCAAAACTGGAAAGAAGCTTTCTGAGAAACTACTCTGTGTTCTGTTAATTCATCTCACAGAGTTACATCTTTCCCTTCAGGAAGTCTCTCGCTAAGGCTGTTCTTGTGGAATTGGCAAAGTGATATTTGGAAGCCCATAGAGGCCTATGGTGAAAAAGGAAATATCTTCCGTTCAAAAGTGGAAAGAAGCTTTCTGAGAAACTGCTCTGTGTTCTGTTAATTCATCTAACAGAGTTACATCTTTCCCTTCAAGAAGCCTTTCGCTAAGGCTGTTTTTGTGGATTTCGGAAAGGGATATTTGGAAGCTCATAGAGGGCTATGGTGAAAAAGGAAATATCTTCCGTTAAAACCGGAAAGAAGCATTCTGAGAAACTGCTCGGTGTTCTGTTAATTCATCTCACGGAGTTACATCTTTCCCTTAAAGAAGCCTTTCGCTAAGGTTGTTCTTGTGGAATTGGCAAAGTGATATTTGGAAGCCCATAGAGGGCTACGGTGAAAAAGGAAATCTCTTCCGTTCAAAACTGGAAAGAAGCTTTCTGAGAAACTGCTCTGTGTTCTGTTAATTCATCTTACAGACTTACATCTTTCCCTTCAAGAAGACTTTCGCTAAGGCTGTTCTTGTGGAATTGGCAAAGTGATATTTGGAAGCCCTTAGAGGGCTATGGTGAAAAAGGAAATATCTTCCGATGAAAACTGGAAAGAAGCTTTCTGAGAAACTGCTCTGTGGTCTGTTAATTCATCTCACAGAGTTACATCTTTCCCTTCAAGAATCCTTTCGCTAAGGTTGTTCTTATGGAATTGGCAAAGGGATATTTGGAAGCCCATAGAGTGCTATGGTGAAAAAGGAAATATCTTCCATTCAAAACTGGAAAGAAGCTTTCTGAGAAACTGCTCTGTGATCTGTTAATTCATCTCACAGAGTTACATCTTTCCCTTCAAGAAGCCTTTCGCTAAGTTTGTTATTGTGGAATTGGCAAAGTGATATTTGGCAGCCCATAGAGGGCTATGGTGAAAAAGTAAATATCTTCCGTTCAAATCTGGAAAGAAGCTTTCTGAAACGGCTCTGTGTTCTGTTAATTCATCTCACAGAGTTACATCTTTTCCTTCAAGAAGCCTTTCGCTAAGGCTGTTCTTGTGGAATTGGCAAAGGTTTATTTGGAAGCCCATAGAGGGCTATGGTGGAAAAGGAAGTATCTTCCGTTCAAAACCGGAAAGAAGCTTTCTGAGAAACTGCTCTGTGTTCTGTTAATTCATCTCACAGAGTTACATCTTTCCCTTCAAGAAGCCTTTCGCTAAGGCTGTTCTTGTGGAATTGGCAAAGGGATATTTGGAAGCCCATAGAGGGCTATGGTGAAAAAGGAAATATCTTCCGTTCAAAACTGGAAAGAAGCTTTCTGAGAAACTGCTCTGTGTTCTGTTAATTCATCTCACAGAGTTACATCTTTCCCTTCAAGAAGCCATTCGCTAAGGCTGTTCTTGTGGAATTGGCAAAGGGATATTTGGAAGCCCATAAAGGGCTATGGTGAAAAAGGAAATATCTTCCGTTGAAAACTGGAAAGAAGCTTTCTGAGAAACTGCTCTGTATTCTGTTAATTCATCTCACAGAGTTACATCTTTCCCTTCAAGAAGCCTTTCACTAAGGCTGTTCTTGTAGAATTGGCAAAGGGATATTTGGAAGCCCATAGAGGGCTATGGTGAAAAAGGAAACATCTTCCGTTCAAAACCGCAAAGAAGCTTTCTGAGAAACTGCTCGGTGTTCTGTTAATTCATCTCACAGAGTTACATCTTTCCCTTAAAGAAGCCTTTCGGTAAGGCTTTTCTTGTGGAATTGGCAAAGTGATATTTGGAAGCCCATAGAGGGCTACGGTGAAAAAGGAATTATCTTCCGTTCAAAACTGGAAAGAACCTTTCTGAGAAACTGCTCTGTGTTCTGTTAATTCATCTCACAGAGTTACATCTTTCACTTCAAGAAGCCTTTCTGTAAGGCTGTTCTTGTGGAATTGGCAAAGTGATATATGGAAGCCCTTAGAGGGCTATGGTGAAAAAGGAAATATCTTCCGATGAAAACTGGAAAGAAGCTTTCTGAGAAACTGCTCTGTGTTCTGTTAATTCATCTCACAGAGTTACATCTTTCCCTTCAAGAATCCTTTCGCTAAGGTTGTTCTTATGGAATTGGCAAAGGGATATTTGGAAGCCCATAGAGTGCTATGGTGAAAAAGGAAGTATCTTCCATTCAAAACTGGAAAGAAGCTTTCTGAGAAACTGCTCTGTGATCTGTTAATTCATCTCACAGAGTTACATCTTTCCCTTCAAGAAGCGTTTCGCTAAGGTTGTTATTGTGGAATTGGCAAAGTGATATTTGGCAGCCCATAGAGGGCTATGGTGAAAAAGTAAATATCTTCCGTTCAAAACTGGAAAGAAGCTTTCTGAGAAACTGCCCTGTGTTCTGTTAATTCATGTCACAGAGTTACATCTTTCCCTTCAAGAAGCCTTTCGCTAAGGTTGTTCTTGTGGAATTGGCAAAGGGATATTTGGAAGCCCATAGAGGGCTATGGTGAAAAAGGAAATGTCTTCCGTTCAAAACTGGAAAGAAGCTTTCTGAGAAACTGCTCTGTGTTCTGTTAATTCATCTCACAGAGTTACATCTTTCCCTTCAAGAAGCCTTTCGCTAAGGCTGTTCTTGTGCAATTGGCAAAGTTATATTAGGAAGCCCATAAATGTCTATGGTGAAAAAGGAAATATCTTCCGTTCGAAACCGGAAAGAAGCTTTCTGAGAAACTGCTCTGTGTTCTGTTAATTCATCTCACAGAGTTACATCTTTCCCTTCAGGAATCCTTTCGCTAAGGTTGTTCTTGTGGAATTGGCAAAGGGATATTTGGAAGCCCATAGGGGGTATGGTGAAAAAGGAAATCTCTTCCGTTCAAAACTGGAAAGAAGCTTTCTGAAGAACTGCTCTGTGTTCTGTTAATTCATCTTACAGACTTACATCTTTTACTTCAAGAAGCCTTTCGCTAAGGCTGTTCTTGTGGAATTGGCAAAGGTTTATTTCGAAGCCCATAGAGGGCTATGGTGAAAAAGGAAATATCTTCCGTTCAAAACTGGAAAGAAGCTTTCTGAGAAACTGCTCTGTGTTCTGTTAATTCATGTCACAGAGTTACATCTTTCCCTTCAAGAAGCCTTTCGCTAAGGCTGTTCTTGTGGAATTGGCAAAGGGATATTTGGAAGCCCATAGAGGGCTATGGTGAAAAAGGAAATATCTTCCGTTCAAAACTGGAAAGAAGCTTTCTGAGAAACTGCTCTGTGTTCTGTTAATTCATCTCACAGAGTTACATCTTTCCTTCAAGAAGCCTTTCCCTAAGGCTGTTCTTGTGGAATTGGCAAGGATATTTGGAAGCCCTTAGAGGGCTATGGTGAAAAGGAAATAACTTCCGTTCAAAACTGGAAAGAAACTTTCTGAGAAACTGCTCTGTGTTCTGTTAATTCATCTCACAGAGTTACATCTTTCCTTCAAGAAGCCTTCCGCTAAGGTTGTTCTTGTGGAATTAGCAAAGGGATATTTGGAAGCCCATAAAGGGCTATGATGAAAAAGGAAATAACTTCCGTTCAAAACTGGAAAGAAGCTTTCTGAGAAACTGATCTGTGTTCTGTTAATTCATCTCACAGAGTTACATCTTTCCCTTCAAGAAGCCTTTCGCTAAGGCTGTTCTTGTGGAATTGGCAAAGGACCTTTGGAAGCCCTTAGAGGCTATGGTGAAAAGGAAATATCTTCCGTTCAAAACTGGAAGAAGCTTTCTGAGAAACTGCTCTGTGTTCTGTTAATTCATCTCACAGAGTTACATCTTTCCCTTCAAGAAGCCTTTCGCTAAGGCTATTCTTGTGGAATTGGCAAAGGGATATTTGGAAGCCCATAGAGGGCTAGGGTGAAAAAGGAAATATCTTCCGTTCAAAACTGGAAAGAAGCTTTCTGAGAAACTGCTCTGTGTTCTGTTTATTCATGTCACAGAGTTACATCTTTCCCTTCAAGAAGCCTTCCGCTAAGGTTGTTCTTGTGGAATTCGCAAAGGGATATTATGAAGCCCATAGAGGGCTATGATGAAAAAGGAAATATCTTCCGTTCAAAACTGGAAAGAAGTTTTCTGAGAAACTGCTCTGTGTTCTGTTAATTCATCACACAGAGTTACATCTTTCCTTTCAAGAAGCCTTTCCCTAAGGCTGTTCTTGTGGAATTGGCAAAGGGATCTTTGGAAGCCCTGAGAAGACTATGGTGAAAAGGAAATATCTTCCGTTCAAAACTGGAAAGAAGCTTTCTGAGAAACTGCTCTGTGTTCTGTTTATTCATCTCACAGAGTTACATCTTTCCTTCAAGCCTTTCGCTAAGGCTGTTCTTGTGGAATTGGCAAAGGGATATTTGGAAGCCCATAAAGGGCTATGGTGAAAAAGGAAATAACTTCCGTTCAAAACTGGAAAGAAGCTTTCTGAGAAACTGCTCTGTATTCTGTTAATTCATCTCACAGAGTTACATCTTTCCTTCAAAAGCCTTCGCTAAGGCTGTTCTTGTGGAATTGGCAAAGGACCTTTTGAAGCCCTTAGAGGGCTATGGTGAAAAGGAAATATCTTCCGTTCAAAACTGAAATGAAGCTTTCTGAGAAACTGCTCTGTGTTCTGTTAATTCATCTCACAGAGTTACATCTTTCCCTTCAAGAAGCCTTTCGCTAAGGCTGTTCTTGTCTAACTGGCAAAGGGATATTTGAAGCACTTAGAGGGCTATGGTGAAAAAGGAAATATCTTCCGTTCAAAACTGGAAAGAAGCTTTCTGAGAAACTGCTCTGTGTTCTGTTAATTCATCTCACAGAGTTACATCTTTCCCTTCTAGAATCCTTTCGCTAAGGTTGTTCTTGTGGAATTGGCAAAGGGATATTTGGAAGCCCATAGGCGGTATGGTGAAAAAGGAAATCTCTTCCGTTCAAAACTGGAAAGAAGCTTTCTGAGAAACTGCTCTGTGTTCTGTTAATTCATCTTACAGACTTACATCTTTACCTTCAAGAAGCCTTTCGCTAAGGCTGTTCTTGTGGAATTGGCAAAGTGACATTTGGAAGCCCTTAGAGGGCTACGGTGAAAAAGGAAATATCTTTCGTTGAAGACTGGAAAGAATTTTCTGAGAAACTGCTCTGTGTTCTGTTAATTCATCACACAGGGTTACATCTTTCCCTTCAAGAAGCCTTTCGCTAAGGCTGTTCTTGTGGAATTGGCAAAGGGATACTTGGAAGCCCATAGAGGCCTATGGTGAAAAAGGAAATATCTTCCGTGGAAAACTGGAAAGAAGCTTTCTGAGAAACTGCTCTGTGTTCTGTTAATTCATCTCACCGAGTTACATCTTTCTCTTCCAGAAGCCTTTCGCTAAGGCTGTTCTTGTGGAATTGTCAAAGGGATCTTTGGAAGCCCTTAGAGGGCTATGGTGAAAAAGGAAATATCTTCCGTTCAAAAGTGGAAAGAAGCTTTCTGAGAAACTGCTCTGTGTTCTGTTAATTCATCTCACCGAGTTACACCTTTCCCTTCAAGAAGCCTTTCGCTAAGGCTGTTCTTGTGGAATTGGAAAAGGGATATTTGGAAGCACTTAGAGGGCTATGGTGAAAAAGGAAATATCTTCCGTTCAAAACTGGAAAGAAGCTTTCTGAGAAACTGCTCTGTGTTCTGTTAATTCATCTCACAGAGTTACATCTTTCCCTTCAAGTAGCCTTTCGCTAAGGCTGTTCTTGTGGAATTGGCAAAGGCATATTTGGAAGCAAATAGAGGGCTATGGTGAAAAAGGAAATATCTTCCGTTCAAAACCGGAAAGAAGCTTTCTGAGAATCTGCTCTGTGTCCTGTTAATTCACTACACAGACTTACATCTTTCCCTTCAAGAAGCCTTTCGCTAAGGGTGTTCTTGTGGAATTGGCAAAGTGATACTTGGAAGCCCATAGAGGGCTACGGTGAAAAAGGAAATATCTTTAGTTCAAAACTGGAAAGAAGCTTTCTGAGAAACTGCTCGGTGTTCTGTTAACTCATCTCACAGAGTTACATCTTTCTCTTCAAGAAGCCTTTCGCTAAGGCTGTTGTTGTGGAATTGGCAAAGGGATATTTGGAAGCCCTTAGAGGGCTAAGGTGAAAAAGGAAATATCTTGCGTTCAAAACTGGAAGGAAGCTTTCTGAGAAACTGCTCTGTGTTCTGTTAATTCATCTCAAAGAGTTACATCTTTCCCTTCAAGAAGCCATTCGCTAAGGCTGTTCTTGTGGAATTGGCAAAGGGATATTTGGAAGCCCCTAAAAGGCTATGGTGAAAAAGGAAATATCTTCCGTTGAAAACTGGAAAGAAGCTTTCTGAGAAACTGCTCTGTGTTCTGTTAATTCATCTCACAGAGTTACATCTTTCCCTTCAAGAAGCCTTTCACTAAGGCTGTTCTTGTACAATTGGCAAAGGGATATTTGGAAGCCCATAGAGGGCTATGGTGAAAAAGGAAACATCTTCCGTTCAAAACCGGAAAGAAGCTTTCTGAGAAACTGCTCGGTGTTCTGTTAATTCATCTCACAGAGTTACATCTTTCCCTTCAAGAAGCCTTTCACTAAGGCTGTTCTTGTGGAATTGGCAAAGTGATATTTGGAAGCCCATAGAGGGCTATGGTGAAAAAGGAAATATCTTCCGTTCAAAACTGGAAAGAACCTTTCTGAGAAACTGCTCTGTGTTCTGTTAATTCATCTCACAGAGTTACATCTTTCACTTCAAGAAGCCTTTCTGTAAGGCTGTTCTTGTGGAATTGGCAAAGTGATATTTGGAAGCCCTTAGAGGGCTATGGTGAAAAAGGAAATATCTTCCGTTCAAAACTGGAAAGAAGCTTTCTGAGAAACTGCTCTGTATTCTGTTAATTCATCTCACAGAGTTACATCTTTCCCTTCAAGAATCCTTTCGCTAAGGTTGTTCTTGTGGAATTGGCAAAGGGATATTTGGAAGCCCATAGAGTGCTATGGTGAAAAAGGAAATATCTTCCATTCAAAACTGGAAAGAAGCTTTCTGAGAAACTGCTCTGTGTTCTGTTAATTCATCTCACAGAGTTACATCTTTCCCTTCAAGAAGCCTTTCGCTAAGGTTGTTCTTGTGGAATTGGCAAAGTGATATTTGGCAGCCCATAGAGGGCTATGGTGAAAAAGTAAATATCTACCGTTCAAAACTGGAAAGAAGCTTTCTGAGAAACTGCTCTGTGTTCTGTAAATTCATCTAACAGAGTTACATCTTTCCCTTCAAGAAGCCATTCGCTAAGGCTGTTCTTGTGGAATTGGCAAAGGATATTTGGAAGCCCATAGAGGGCTATGGTGAAAAAGGAAATATCTTCCGTTAAAACTGGAAAGAAGCTTTCTGAGAAACTGCTCTGTGTTCTGTTAATTCATCGCACAGAGTTACATCTTTTCCTTCAAGAAGCCTTTCGCTAATGCTGTTGTTGTGGTATTGGCAAAATGATATTAGGACGCCCATAAAGGGCTATGGTGAAAAAGGAAATATCTTCAGTTCAAAACTGGAAAGAAGCTTTCTGAGAAACTGCTCTGTTTCTGTTAATTCATCTCACAGAGTTACATCTTTCCTTCAAAAGCCTTTCGCTAAGGCTGTTCTTGTGGAATTGGCAAAGTTATATTAGGAAGCCCATAGAGGGCTATGGTGAAAAATATCTTCCGTTCAAAACTGGAAAGAAGCTTTCTGAGAAACTGCCCTTTGTTCTTTTAATTCATCTAACAGAGTTACATCTTTCCTTCAAGCCTTTCGCTAAGGCTGTTCTTGTGGAATTGCAAAGGATATTTGGAAGCCCATAAAGCTATGGTGAAAAAGGAAATATCTTCCGTTCAAAATTGGAAAGAAGCTTTCTGAGAAACTGCTCTGTGTTCTGTTAATTCATCTCAAAGAGTTACATCTTTCCTTCAAGAAGCCTTTCGCTAAGGCTGTTCTTTTGGAATTGGCAAAGTGATATTAGGAAGCCCATAAAGGGCTATGGTGAAAAAGGAAATATCTTCCGTTCAAAACTGGAAAGAACCTTTCTGAGAAACTGCTCTGTGTTCTGTAAATTCATCTCACTGAGTTACATCTTTCCTTCAAGAAGCCTTTCGCTAAGGCTGTTTTTGTGGAATTGGCAAAGTGATATTTGGTAACACTTAGAGGGCTACGGTGAAAAAGGAAATATCTTCCGTTCAAAACTGGAAAGAAGCTTTCTGAGATACTGCTCTGTGTTCTTTTAATTCATCTCAGAGAGTTACATCTTTCCTTTCAAGAGTCCTTTCGCTAAGGTTGTTCTTGGGAATTGGCAAAGGGATATTTGGAAGACCATAGGGGGCTATGGTGAAAAAGGAAATATCTTCCGTTCAAAACCGGAAGGAAGCTTTCTGAGAAACTGCTCTGTGTTCTGTTAATTCATCTTACAGACTTACATCCTTCCCTTCAAGAAGTCTTTCGCTAAGGCTGTTTTTGTGGAATAGGCAAAGTTATATTTGGTAACCCATAGAGGGCTACGGTGAAAAAGGAATTATCTTCCGTTCAAAACTGTAAAGAAGCTTTCTGAGAAACTGCTTTGTGTTCTTTTAATTCATCTCACAGAGTTACATCTTTCCCTTCAAGAAGCCTTTCAATAAGGTTGTTCTTGTGGAATTGGCAAAGGGATATTTGGATACCCATAGAGGGCTATGGTGAAAAAGGAAATATCTTCCGTTAGAAACTGGAAAGAAGCTTTCTGAGAAACTGGTCTGTGTTCTGTTAATTCATCTCAAAGAGTTACATCTTTCCCTTCAAGAAGCCTTTCGCTAAGGTTGTTCTTGGGAATTGGCAAAGTGATATTTGGAAGCCCATAAAGGGCTATGGTGAAAAAGGAAATATCTTGCGTTCAAAACTGGAAAGAACCTTTCTGAGAAACTGCTCTGTGTTCTGTAAATTCATCTTACAGAGTTACATCTTTCCCTTCAAGAAGCCTTTCGCTAAGGGTGTTCTTGTGGAATGGGCAAAGTGATATTAGTAAGCCCATAAAGGGCTATGGTGAAAAAGGAAATATCTTCCGTTTAAAACTGGAAAGAAGCTTTCTGAGAAACTACTCTGTGTTCTCTTAATTCATCTCACAGAGTTACACCTTTCTCTTCAAGAAGCCTTTCGCTAAGACTTTTCTTCTGGAATTGGCAAAGTGATATTAGGAAGCCAATAGAGGGCTACAGTGAAAAAGGAAATCTCTTCCGTTCAAAACTGGAAAAAAGCTTTCTGAGAAACTGCTCTGTGTTCTGTTAATTCATCTTACATACTTACATCTTTCCCTTCAAGAAGCCTTTCGCTAAGGCTGTTCTTGTGGAATTGGCAAAGGGATATTTGTAAGCCCATAGAGGGCTATGGTGAAAAAGGAAATATCTTCCGTTCAAAACTGGAAAGAAGCTTTCTGAGAAGCTGCTCTCTGTTCTGTTAATTCATCTCACAGAGTTACATCTTTCACTTCAAAAGCCTTTCGCTAAGGTGTTCTTGTGGAATTGGCAAAGGATATTTGGAAGCCCATAGAGGGCTATGGTGAAAAAGGAAATATCTTCCGTTCAAAACTGGAAAGAAGCTTTCTGAGAATCTGCTCTGTTCTGTTAATTCATGTCACATAGTTACATCTTTCCCTTCAAAAGCCTTTCGCTAAGGTTGTTCTTGTGGAATTGGCAAAGGATATTTGGAAGCCCATAGAGGGCTATGATGAAAAAGGAACTATCTTCCGTTCAAAACTGGAAAGAAGTTTTCTGAGAAACTGCTCGGTGTTCCGTTAATTCATCTCAGTCTGTTACATCTTTCCCTTCAAGCCTTTCGCTAAGGCTGTTCTTGTGGAATTGGCGAAGGAATCTTTGGAAGCCCTTAGAGGGCTATGGTGAAAAAATATCTTCCGTTCAAAACTGGAAAGAACCTTTCTGAGAAACTGCTCTGTGTTCTGTTAATTCATCTCACACAGTTACATCTTTCCCTTCAAAGCCTTTCGCTAAGGCTGTTCTTGTGGAATTGGCAAAGGATATTTGGAAGCCCATAAAGGGCTATGGTGAAAAAGGAAATATCTTCCGTTCAAAACTGGAAAGAAGCTTTCTGAGAAACTGCTCGGTGTTCTGTTAATTCATCTCAGAGTTACATCTTTCCTTCAAGAAGCCTTTCGCTAAGGCTGTTCTTGTGGAATTGGCAAAGGATCTTTGGAAGCCCTTAGAGGGCTATGGTGAAAAGTAAATATCTTCCGTTCAAAACTGGAAAGAAGCTTTCTGAGAAACTGCTCTGTGTTCTGTTAATTAATCTCACAGAGTTACATCTTTCCCTTCAAGAAGCCTTTCTCTAAGGCTGTTCTTGTGGAATTGGCAAAGGATATTAATAAGCCCATAAAGGGCTGTGATGAAAAAGGAAATATCTTCCGTTCAAAACCGGAAAGAAGCTTTCTTAGAAACTGCTCTGTGTTCTGTTAATTCATCTCACAGAGTTACATCTTTCCTTCAAGAAGCCTTTCGCTAAGGCTGTTCTTGTGGAATTGGCAAAGGATATTTGGAAGCCCATAAAGGCTATGGTGAAAAAGGAAATATCTTCCGTTCAAAACCGGAAAGAAGCTTTCTTAGAAACTGCTCTGTGTTCTGTTAATTCATCTCACAGAGTTACATCTTTCCCTTCAAGAAGCCTTTCGCTAAGGCTGTTCTTGTGGAATTGGCAAAGGGATATTTGGAAGCCCATAAACGGCTATGGTGAAAAGGAAATATCTACCGTTCAAAACTGGAAAGAAGCTTTCTGAGAAACTGCTCTGTGTTCTGTTAATTCATCTCACAGAGTTACATCTTTCCCTTCAAGAAGCCTTTCGCTAAGGCTGTTCTTGTGGAATTGGCAAAGGGATCTTTGGAAGCCCTTAGAGGGCTATGGTGAAAAAGGAAATATCTTCCGTTCAAAACTGGAAAGAAGCTTTCTGAGAAACTGCTCTGTGTTCTGTTAATTCATCTCACAGAGTTACATGTTTCCCTTCAGGAAGCCTTTCGCTAAGTCTGTTCTTGTGGAATTGGCAAAGGGATATTTGGAAGCGCATAAAGGGCTCTGGTGAAAAAGGAAATAACTTCCGTTCAAAACTGGAAAGAAGCTTTCTGAGAAACTGCTCGGTGTTCTGTTAATTCATCTCACAGAGTTACATCTTTCCCTTCAAGAAGCCGTTCGCTAAGGCTGTTCTTGTGCAATTGGCAAAGGATCTTTGGAAGCCCTTAGAGGGCTGTGGTGAAAAGGAAATATCATCCTTTCAAAACTGGAAAGAAGCTTTCTGAGAAACTGCTCTGTGTTCTGTTAATTCATCTCATCGAGTTACATCTTTCCCTTCAAGAAGCCTTTCGCTAAGGCTGTTCTTGTGGAATTAGCAAAGGATATTTGGAAGCCCATAAATGGGTAAGGTGAAAAAGGAAATATCTTCCGTTCAAAACTGGAAAGAAGCTTTCTGAGAAACTGCTCTGTGTTGTGTTAATTCATCTCACAGAGTTACATCTTTCTCTTCAAGAAGCCTTTCGCTAAGGCTCTTCTTGTGGAATTGGCAAAGGATATTTGGAAGCCCTTAGAGGACTATGGAGAAAAGGAAATATCTTCCGTTCAAAACTGGAAAGAAGCTTTCTGAGAAACTGCTCTGTGTTGTGTTAATTCATCTCACAGAGTTACATCTTTCTCTTCAAGAAGCCTTTCGCTAAGGCTCTTCTTGTGGAATTGGCGAAGGGATATTTGGAGGCAAATAGAGGGCTATGGTGAAAAGGAAATATCTTCCGTTCAAAATCGGAAAGAAGCTTTCTGAGAAACTGCTCTGTGTTCTGTTAATTCATCTCACAGAGTTACATCTTTCCCTTCAAGAAGCCTTTCGCTAAGGGTGTTCTTGTTGAATTGGGAAAGTGATATTTGGAAGCCCATAGAGGACTACGGTGAAAAAGGAAATATCTTCAGTTCAAAAGTGGAAAGAAGCTTTCTGAGAAACTGCTCTGTGGTCTGTTAACTCATCTCACAGAGTTACATCTTTCTCTTCAAGAAGCCTTTCGCTAAGGCTGTTCTTGTGGAATTGGCAAAGGGATATTTGGAAGCCCTTAGAGGGTATGGTGATAAAGGAAATATCTTCCGTTCAAAACTGGAAGGAAGCTTTCTGAGAAACTGCTTTGTGTTCCGTTAATTCACCTCACAGAGTTACATCTTTCCCTTCAAGAAGCCTTTCGCTAAGGCTGTTCTTGTGGAATTGGCAAAGTGATATTTGGAAGCCCATAGAGGGCTATGGTGAAAAAGGAAATATCTTCCGTTCAAAACTGGAAAGAAGCTTTCTGAGAAAATGCTCTGTGTTCTGTTAATTCATTTCACAGAGTTACATCTTTCCTTTCCAAAATCCTTTCGCTAAGGTTGTTCTTGTGGAATTGGCAAAGGGATATTTGGAAGCCCATAGAGGGCTACGGTGAAAAAGGAAATATCTTCCTTTCAAAACTGGAAAGAAGCTTTCTGAGAAACTACTCTGTGTTCTTTTAATTCATCTCACAGGGTTACATCTGTCCCTTCAAGAAGCCTTTCGGTAAGGCTGTTGTTGTGGAATTGGCAAAGTGATATTAGGAAGCCCATAAAGGGCTCTGGTGAAAAAGGAAATATCTTCCGTTGAAAACTGGAAAGAAGCTTTCTGAGAAACTGCTCTGTGTTCTGTTAATTCATCTCACAGAGTTACATCTTTCCTTCAAAGCCATTCGCTAAGGCTGTTGTTGTGGAATTGGCAAAGGGATATTTGAAGCAAATAGAGGGCTATGGTGAAAAAGGAAATATCTTCCGTTCAAAACTGGAAAGAAGCTTTCTGAGAAACTACTCTGTGTTCTGTTAATTCATCTCACAGAGTTACATCTTTCCCTTCAGGAAGTCTTTCGCTAAGGCTGTTCTTGTGGAATTGGCAAAGTGATATTTGGAAGCCCATAGAGGCCTATGGTGAAAAGGAAATATCTTCCGTTCAAAAGTGGAAAGAAGCTTTCTGAGAAACTGCTCGGTGTTCTGTTAATTCATCTAACAGAGTTACATCTTTCCCTTCAAGCCTTTCGCTAAGGCTGTTTTGTGGATTCGGAAAGGATATTTGGAAGCTCATAGAGGCTATGGTGAAAAGGAAATATCTTCCGTTAAAACCGGAAAGAAGCATTCTGAGAAACTGCTCGGTGTTCTGTTAATTCATCTCACGGAGTTACATCTTTCCCTTAAAGAAGCCTTTCGCTAAGGTTGTTCTTGTGGAATTGGCAAAGTGATATTTGGGAGCCCATAGAGGCTATGGTGAAAAGGAAATCTCTTCCGCTCAAAACTGGAAAGAAGCTTTCTGAGAAACTGCTCTGTGTTCTGTTAATTCATCTTACAGACTTACATCTTTCCCTTCAAGAAGACTTTCGCTAAGGCTGTTCTTGTGGAATTGGCAAAGGGATATTTGGAAGCCCATAGAGGGCTACGGCGAAAAAGGAAATATCTTCCGTTCAAAACTGAAAAGAAGCTTTCTGAGAAACTGCTCTGTGTTCTGTTAATTCATCTCACAGAGTTACATCTTTACCTTCAAGAAGCCTTTAACTAAGGCTGTTCTTGTGGAGTTGGCAAAGTGATATTTGGAAGCCCATAGAGGGCTACGGTGAAAAAGGAAATATCTTCCGTTCAAAACTGGAAATAAGCTTTCTGAGGAACTGCTCTGTGTTCTGTTAATTCATCTCACAGAGTTACATCTTTCCCCTCAAGAAGCCTTTCGCTAAGGCTGTTGTTGTGGAATTGGCAAAGGGATATTTGGAAGTAAATAGAGGGCTATGGTGAAAAAGGAAATATCTTCCGTTGAAAACTGGAAAGAAGCTTTCTGAGAATCTGCTCTGTGTTCTGTTAATTCATCTCACAGAGTTACATCTTTCCCTTCAAGAATCCTTTCGCTAAGGTTGTTCTTGTGGAATTGGCAAAGGGATATTTGGAAGCCCATAGAGGGCTATGGTGAAAAAGGAAATATCTTCCGTTCAAAACTGGAAAGAAGCTTTTTGAGAAACTGCTCTGTGTTCTGATAATTCATCTCACAGAGTTACATCTTTCCCTTCAAGAAGCCTTTCGCTAAGGATGTTCTTGTGGAATTGGCAAAGTTATATATGGAAGCCCATAGAGGGCTATGGTGAAAAACGAAATATCTTCCGTTCAAAACTGGAAAGAAGCTTTCTGAGAAACTGCCCTGTGTTCTGTTAATTCATCTCACGGAGTTACATCTTTCCCTTCAAGAAGGCTTTCGCTAAGGCTGTTCTTGTGGAATTGGCAAAGTGATATTAGGAAGCCCATAAAGTACTATGGTGAAAAAGGAAATATCTTCCGTTCAAAACTGGAAAGAAGATTTCTGAGAAACTGCTCTGTGTTCTGTTAATTCATGTCACAGAATTACATCTTTCCCTTCAAGAAGCCTTTCGCTAAGATTGTTCTTGTGGAATTGGCTAAGGGATATTTGGAAGCCCTTAGAGGGCTATGATGAAAAAGGAAATATCTTCCGTTCAAAACTGGAAAGAAGCTTTCTTAGAAACTACTCTGTGTTCTGTTAATTCATCTCACAGAGTTACATCTTTCCTTCAAGAAGCCTTCGCTAAGGCTGTTCTTGTGGAATTGGCAAAGTGATATTAGGAAGCCCATAAAGGACTACGGTGAAAAGGAAATATCTTCCGCTCAAAACTGGAAAGAAGCTTTCTGAGAAACTACTCTGTGTTCTGTTAATTCATCTCACAGAGTTACATCTTTCCTTCAAGAAGCCTTCGCTAAGGCTGTTCTTGTGGAATTGGCAAGGATATTTGGAAGCCCATAGAGGCTATGGTGAAAAAGGAAATATCTTCCGTCAAAACTGGAAAGAAGCTTGAGAAACTGCTCTGTGTTCTTTTAATTCATCTCACAGAGTTACATCTTTCCTTCAAGAAGCCTTTCGCTAAGGTTGTTCTTGTGGAATTGGCGAAGGGATATTTGGAAGCCCATACAGGGCTATGGTAAAAAAGGAAATATCTTCCGTTCAAAACTGGAAAGAAGCTTTCTGAGAAACTGCTCTGTGTTCTTTTAATTCATGTCACAGAGTTACATATTTCCCTTCAAGAAGCCTTTCGCTAAGGCTGTTCTTGTGGAATTGGCAAAGTGATATTTGGAAGCTAATAGAGGGCTGTGGTGAAAAAGGAAATATCTTCCGTTCAAAACTGGAAAGAAGCTTTCTGAGAAACTACTCTGTGTTCTGTTAATTCATCTCACAGAGTTACATCTTTCCTTCAAGAAGTCTTTCCTAAGGCTGTTCTTGTGGAATTGGCAAAGTGATATTTGGAAGCCCATAGAGGGCTATGGTGAAAAAAATATCTTCCTTTCAAAACTGGAAAGAAGCTTTCTGAGAAACTGCTCTGTGTTCTGTTAATTCATCTCACAGAGTTACATCTTTCCCTTCACGAAGCCTTTCGCTAAGGGTGTTCTTGTGGAATGGGCAAAGTGATATTAGGAAGCCCATAAGGGCTATGGTGAAAAGGAAATCTCTTCCGTTCAAAACTGGAAAGAAGCTTTCTGAGAAACTGCTCTGTGTTCTGTTAATTCATCTTACAGACTTACATCTTTCCTTCAAGAAGCCTTTCGCTAAGGCTGTTCTTGTGGAATTGGCAAAGGATATTTGGAAGCCCATAGAGGGCTAGGTGAAAAAGGAAATATCTTCCGTTCAAAACTGGAAAGAAGCTTTCTGAGAAACTGCTCTGTGTTCTGTTAATTCATCTCACAGAGTTACATCTTTACCTTCAAGAAGCCTTTAACTAAGGCTGTTCTTGTGGAATTGGCAAAGTGATATTTGGAAGCCCATAGAGGGCTACGGTGAAAAGGAAATCTCTTCCGTTCAAAACTGGAAAGAAGCTTTCTGAGAAACTGCTCTGTGTTCTGTTAATTCACCTCACAGAGTTACATCTTTCCTTCAAGAAGCCTTTCGCTAAGGCTGTTGTTGTGGAATTGGCAAAGGGATATTTGGAAGCAAATAGAGGGCTATGGTGAAAAAGGAAATATCTTCCGTTGAAAACTGGAAAGAAGCTTTCTGAGAAACTGCTCTGTGTTCTGTTAATTCATCTCACAGAGTTACATCTTTCCTTCAAGAATCCTTTCGCTAAGGTTGTTCTTGTGGAATTGGCAAAGGATATTTGGAAGCCCATAGAGGGCTATGGTGAAAAGGAAATATCTTCCGTTCAAAACTGGAAAGAAGCTTTCTGAGAAACTGCTCTGTGTTCTGTTAATTCATCTCACAGAGTTACATCTTTACCTTCAAGAAGCCATTCGCTAAGGCTGTTCTTGTGGAATTGGCAAAGTGATATTTGGAAGCCCATAAAGGGCTATGGTGAAAAAGGAAATATCTTCCGTTCAAAACTGGAAAGAAGCTTTCTGAGAAACTACTCTGTGTTCTGTTAATTCATCTCACAGAGTTACATCTTTCCCTTCAAGAAGTCTTTCCCTAAGGCTGTTCTTGTGGAATTGGCAAAGTGATATTTGGAAGCCCATAGAGGGCTATGGTGAAAAAGGAAATATCTTCCTTTCAAAACTGGAAAGAAGCTTTCTGAGAAACTGCTCTGTGTTCTGTTAATTCATCTCACAGAGTTACATCTTTCCCTTCACGAAGCCTTTCGCTAAGGGTGTTCTTGTGGAATGGGCAAAGTGATATTAGGAAGCCCATAAAGGGCTCTGGTGAAAAAGGAAATCTCTTCCGTTCAAAACTGGAAAGAAGCTTTCTGAGAAACTGCTCTGTGTTCTGTTAATTCATCTTACAGACTTACATCTTTCCTTCAAAGCCTTTCGCTAAGGCTGTTCTTGTGGAATTGGCAAAGGGATATTTGGAAGCCCATAGAGGGCTATGGTGAAAAAGGAAATATCTTCCGTTCAAAACTGGAAAGAAGCTTTCTGAGAAACTGCTCTGTGTTCTGTTAATTCATCTCACAGAGTTACATCTTTACCTTCAAGAAGCCTTTAACTAAGGCTGTTCTTGTGGAATTGGCAAAGTGATATTTGGAAGCCCATAGAGGGCTACGGTGAAAAAGGAAATCTCTTCCGTTCAAAACTGGAAAGAAGCTTTCTGAGAAACTGCTCTGTGTTCTGTTAATTCACCTCACAGAGTTACATCTTTCCCTTCAAGAAGCCTTTCGCTAAGGCTGTTGTTGTGGAATTGGTAAAGGGATATTTGGAAGCAAATAGAGGGCTATGGTGAAAAAGGAAATATCTTCCGTTGAAAACTGGAAAGAAGCTTTCTGAGAAACTGCTCTGTGTTCTGTTAATTCATCTCACAGAGTAACATCTTTCCCTTCCAGAATCCTTTCGCTAAGGTTGTTCTTGTGGAATTGGCAAAGGGATATTTGGAAGCCCATAGAGGGCTATGGTGAAAAAGGAAATATCTTCCGTTCAAAACTGGAAAGAAGCTTTCTGAGAAACTGCTCTGTGTTCTGTTAATTCATCTCACAGAGTTATATCTTTTCCTTCAAGAAGATTTCGCTAAGGCTGTTCTTGTGGAATTGGCAAAGGGATATTTGGAAGCCCATAGAGGGCTATGGTGAAAAAGGAAATATCTTCCGTTCAAAACTGGAAAGAAGCTTTCTGAGAAACTACTCTGTGTTCTTTTAGTTCATCTCACAGAGTTACATCTTTCCCTTCAAGAAGCCTTTCGCTAAGGCTGTTCTTGTGGAATTGGCAAGGTGATATTAGGAAGCCCATAAAGGGCTATGGTGAAAAAGGAAATATCTTCCGTTCAAAACTGGAAAGAAGCCTTCTGAGAAACTGCTCTGTGTTCTGTTAATTCATCTCACAGAGTTACATCTTTCCCTTCAAGAAGCCTTTCGCTAAGGTTGTTCTTGTGGAATTGGCAAAGGGATATTTGGAAGCCCATAGAGGGCTATGGTGAAAAAGGAAATATCTTCCGTTCAAAACTGGAAAGAAGCTTTCTGAGAAACTGCTCTGTGTTCTGTTAATTCATCTCACAGAGTTACATCTTTCCCTTCATGAAGCCTTTCGCTAAGGCTGTTCTTATGGAATTGGCAAAGTGATATTAGGAAGCCCATAAAGGGCTATGGTGAAAAAGGAAATATCTTCCGTTCAAAACTGGAAAGAAGCTTTCCGAGAAACTGCTCTGTGTTCTGTTAATTCATCTCACAGAGTTACATCTTTCCTTCAAGAAGCCTTCGCTAAGGTTGTTCTTGTGGAATTGGCAAAGGATATTTGGAAGCCCATAGAGGGCTATGGTGAAAAAGGAAATATCTTCCGCTCAAAACTGGAAAGAAGCTTTCTGAGAAACTGCTCTGTGTTCTGTTAATTCATCTCACAGAGTTACATCTTTCCCTTCATGAAGCCTTTCGCTAAGGCTGTTCTTATGGAATTGGCAAAGTGATATTAGGAAGCCCATAAAGGGCTATGGTGAAAAAGGAAATATCTTCCGTTCAAAACTGGAAAGAAGCTTTCCGAGAAACTGCTCTGTGTTCTGTTAATTCATCTCACAGAGTTACATCTTTCCCTTCAAGAATCCTTTCCCTAAGGCTGTTCTTGTGGAATTGGCAAAGGGATATTTGGAAGCCCATAAAGGGCTATGGTGAAAAAGGAAATATCTTCCTTTCAAAACTGGAAAGAAGCTTTCTGAGAAACTGCTCTGTGTTCTGTTAATTCATCTCACAGAGTTACATCTTTCCCTTGAAGAAGCCTTTCGCTAAGGTTGTTCTTGTGGAATTGGCAAAGTGATATTAGGAAGCCCATAAAGGACTATGGTGAAAAAGGAAATATCTTGCGTTCAAAACCGGAAAGAAGCTTTCTCAGAAACTACTCTGTGTTCTGTTAATTCATCTCACAGAGTTACATCTTTCCCTTCAAGAAGCCTTTCGCTAAGACTATTCTTGTGGAATTGGCAAGGGGATATTTGGAAGCCCATAGAGGGCTATGGTGAAAAAGGAAATATCTTCCGTTCAAAACTGGAAAGAAGCTTTCTGAGAAACTACTTTGTGTTCTTTTAATTCATCTCACAGAGTTACATCTTTCCCTTCAAGAAGCCTTTCGCTAAGGCTGTTGTTGTGGAATTGGTAATGGGATATTTGGAAGCAAATAGAGGGCTATGGTGAAAAAGGAAATATCTTCCGCTCAAAACTGGAAAGAAGCTTGAGAAACTGCTCTGTGTTCTGTTAATTCATCTCACAGAGTTACATCTTTCCTTCAAGAATCCTTTCGCTAAGGTTGTTCTTGTGGAATTGGCAAAGGATATTTGGAAGCCCTTAGAGGCTATGGTGAAAAAGGAAATATCTTCCGCTCAAAACTGGAAAGAAGCTTTCTGAGAAACTGCTCTGTGTTCTGTTAATTCATCTCACAGATTTACATCTTTCCTTCAAGAAGCCTTCGCTAAGGCTGTTCTTGTGGAATTGTAAAGGTATATTTGGAAGCCCATAGAGGGCTATGGTGAAAAGGAAATATCTTCCGCTCAAAACTGGAAAGAAGCTTTCTGAGAAACTACTCTGTGTTCTGTTAATTCATCTCACAGAGTTACATCTTTCCTTCAAGAAGCCTTCGCTAAGGCTGTTGTTGTGGAATTGGCAAGGATATTTGGAAGCCCATAAAGGGCTATGGTGAAAAGGAAATATCTTCCGCTCAAAACTGGAAAGAAGCTTGAGAAACTGCTCTGTGTTCTGTTAATTCATCTCACAGAGTTACATCTTTCCCTTCAAGAAGCCTTTCGCTAAGGCTGTTCTTGTGGAATTGGCAAAGTGATATTAGGAAGCCCATAAAGGGCTATGGTGAAAAGGAAATATCTTCCGCTCAAAACTGGAAAGAAGCTTTCTGAGAAACTGCTCTGTGTTCTGTTAATTCATCTCACAGAGTTACATCTTTCCTTCAAGAAGCCTTTCGCTAAGGCTGTTTATGTGGAATTGGCAAGGTGATATTAGGAAGCCCATAAAGGGCTATGGTGAAAAAGGAAATATCTTCCGTTCAAAACTGGAAAGAAGCTTTCTGAGAAACTGCTCTGTGTTCTGTTAATTCATCTCACAGAGTTACATCTTTCCCTTCAAGAAGCCTTTCGCTAAGGCTGTTCTTGTGGAATTGGCAAAGTGATATTAGGAAGCCCATAAAGGGCTATGGTGAAAAGGAAATATCTTCCGTTCAAAACTGGAAAGAAGCTTTCTGAGAAACTGCTCTGTGTTCTGTTAATTCATCTCACAGAGTTACATCTTTCCCTTCAAGAAGCCTTTCGCTAAGGCTGTTCTTGTGGAATTGGCAAAGTGATATTAGGAAGCCCATAAAGGGCTATGGTGAAAAAGGAAATATCTTCCGTTCAAAACTGGAAAGAAGCTTTCTGAGAAACTGCTCTGTGTTCTGTTAATTCATCTCACAGAGTTACATCTTTCCCTTCAAGAATCCCTTCGCTAAGTTTGTTCTTGTGGAATTGGCAAAGGGATATTTGGAAGCCCGTAGAGGGCTATGGTGAAAAAGGAAATATCTTCCGTTCAAAACTGGAAAGAAGCTTTCTGAGAAACTGCTCTGTGTTCTGTTAATTCATCTCACAGAGTTACATCTTTCCCTTCAAGAAGCCTTTCGCTAAGGCTGTTCTTGTGGAATTGGCAAAGTTCTATTTGGAAGCCCATAGAGGGCTATGGTGAAAAAGGAAATATCTTCCGTTCAAAACTGGAAAGAAGCTTTCTGAGAAACTGCTCTGTGTTCTGTTAATTCATGTCACAGAGTTACATCTTTCCCTTCAAGAAGCCTTTCGCTAAGGCTGTTCTTGTGGAATTGGCAAAGTTCTATTTGGAAGCCCATAGAGGGCTATGGTGAAAAGGAAATATCTTCCGCTCAAAACTGGAAAGAAGCTTTCTGAGAAACTGCTCTGTGTTCTGTTAATTCATCTCACAGAGTTACATCTTTCCTTCAAGAAGCCTTTCGCTAAGGCTGTTCTTGTGGAATTGGCAAAGTGATATTAGGAAGCCCATAAAGGGCTATGGTGAAAAGGAAATATCTTCCGCTCAAAACTGGAAAGAAGCTTTCTGAGAAACTGCTCTGTGTTCTGTTAATTCATCTCACAGAGTTACATCTTTCCTTCAAGAATCCTTTCGCTAAGGTTGTTCTTGTGGAATTGGCAAAGGATATTTGGAAGCCCGTGAGGGCTATGGTGAAAAAGGAAATATCTTCCGTTCAAAACTGGAAATAAGCTTTCTGAGAAACTGCTCTGTGTTCTGTTAATTCATCTCACAGAGTTACATCTTTCCCTTCAAGAAGCCTTTCGCTAAGGCTGTTCTTGTGGAATTGGCAAAGTGATATTAGGAAGCCCATAAAGGGCTATGGTGAAAAGGAAATATCTTCCGCTCAAAACTGGAAAGAAGCTTTCTGAGAAACTGCTCTGTGTTCTGTTAATTCATCTCACAGAGTTACATCTTTCCTTCAAGAATCCTTTCGCTAAGGTTGTTCTTGTGGAATTGGCAAAGGATATTTGGAAGCCCTTAGAGGGCTATGGTGAAAAATATCTTCCGCTCAAAACTGGAAATAAGCTTTCTGAGAAACTGCTCTGTGTTCTGTTAATTCATCTCACAGAGTTACATCTTTCCCTTCAAGAAGCCTTTCGCTAAGGCTGTTCTTGTGGAATTGGCAAAGTGATATTAGGAAGCCCATAAAGGGCTATGGTGAAAAAGGAAATATCTTCCGTTCAAAACTGGAAAGAAGCTTTCTGAGAAACTGCTCTGTGTTCTGTTAATTCATCTCACAGAGTTACATCTTTCCTTCAAGAAGCCTTTCACTAAGGCTGTTCTTGTGGAATTGGCAAGTTCTATTTGGAAGCCATAGAGGGCTATGGTGAAAAAGGAAATATCTTCCGTTCAAAACTGGAAAGAAGCTTTCAGAGAAACTACTCTGTGTTCTTTTAATTCATCTCACAGAGTTACATCTTTCCCTTCAAGAAGCCTTTCACTAAGACTGTTCTTGTGGAATTGGCAAGGGGATGTTTGGAAGCCCATAGAGGGCTATGGTGAAAAAGTAAATAGCTTCCGTTCAAAACTGGAAAGAAGCTTTCTCAGAAACTGCTCTGTGTTCTTTTAATTCATCTCACAGAGTTACATCTTTCCCTTCAAGAAGCCTTTCGCTAAGGCTGTTGTTGTGGAATTGGCAAAGGGATATTAGGAAGTCCATAAAGGGCAATGGTGAAAAAGGAAATATCTTCCGTTCAAAACTGGAAAGAAGCTTTCTGAGAAACTGCTCTGTGTTCTGTTAATTCATCTGACAGAGTTACATCTTTCCTTCAAGAAGCCTTTTGCTAAGACCGTTCTTGTGGAATTGGCAAAGGGATATTAGGAAGTCCATAAAGGGCAATGGTGAAAAAGGAAATATCTTCCGTTCAAAACTGGAAAGAAGCTTTCTGAGAAACTGCTCTGTGTTCTGTTAATTCATCTGACAGAGTTACATCTTTCCCTTCAAGAAGCCTTTTGCTAAGACCGTTCTTGTGGAATTGGCAAAGTGATATTTGGAAGCCCATAGAGGGCTACGGTGAAAAAGGAAATACCTTCCGTTCAAAACTGGAAATAAGCTTTCTGAGAAACTGCTCTGTGTTCTGTTAATTCATGTCACAGCGTTACATCTTTCCCTTCAAGAAGCCTTTCGCTAAGGCTGTTCTTGTGGAATTGGCAAAGTGATATTAGGAAGCCCATAAAGGGCTATGGTGAAAAAGGAAATATCTTCCGTTCAAAACTGGAAAGAAGCTTTCTGAGGAACTGCTCTGTGTTCTGTTAATTCATGTCACAGAGTTACATCTTTACCTTCAAGAAGCGTTTCGCTAAGGCTGTTCTTGTGGAATTGGCAAAGGGATATTTGGAAGCCCATAAAGGGCTATGGTGAAAAAGGAAATAACTTCCGTTCAAAACTGGAAAGAAGCTTTCTGAGAAACTGCTTTGTGTTCTTTTAATTCATCTCACAGAGTTACATCTTTCCCTTAAAGAAACCTTCCGCTAAGGTTGTTCTTGTGGAATTGGCAAAGGGATATTTGGACGCCCTTAGATGTCTATGGTGAAAATGGAAATATCTTCCGTTCAAAACTGGAAAGAAGCTTTCTGAGAGACTGCTCTGTGTTCTGTTAATTCATCTCACAGAGTTACATCTTTCCCTTCAAGAAGCCTTTCGCTAAGGCTGTTCTTGTGGAATTGGCAAAGGGGTATTTGGAAGCCCATAAAGGGCTATGGTGAAAAAGGAAATATCTTCCGTTCAAAACCGGAAAGAAGCTTTCTGAGAAACTGCTCTGTGTTCTGTTAATTCATCTCACAGAGTTACATCTTTCCCTTCTAGAAGCCTTTCGCTAAGGCTGTTGTTGTGGAATTGGCAAAGGGATATTAGGAAGTCCATAAAGGGCAATGGTGAAAAAGGAAATATCTTCCGTTCAAAACTGGAAAGAAGCTTTCTGAGAAACTGCTCTGTGTTCTGTTAATTCATCTGACAGAGTTACATCTTTCCCTTCAAGAAGCCTTTTGCTAAGACTGTTCTTGTGGAATTGGCAAAGTGATATTTGGAAGCCCATAGAGGGCTACGGTGAAAAAGGAAATACCTTCCGTTCAAAACTGGAAATAAGCTTTCTGAGAAACTGCTCTGTGTTCTGTTAATTCATGTCACAGCGTTACATCTTTCCCTTCAAGAAGCCTTTCGCTAAGGCTGTTCTTGTGGAATTGGCAAAGTGATATTAGGAAGCCCATAAAGGGCTATGGTGAAAAAGGAAGTATCTTCCGTTCAAAACTGGAAAGAAGCTTTCTGAGAAACTGCTTTGTGTTCTTTTAATTCATCTCACAGAGTTACATCTTTCCTTCAAGAAGCCTTTCGCTAAGGCTGTTCTTGTGGAATAGGCAAAGGATATTTGGAAGCCCATAAGGGCTATGGTGAAAAAGGAAATATCTTCCGTTCAAAACTGGAAAGAAGCTTTCTGAGAAACTGCTTTGTGTTCTGTTAATTCATCTCACAGAGTTACATCTTTCCTTCAAGAAGCCTTCCGCTAAGGTTGTTCTTGTGGAATTGGCAAAGGATATTTGGAAGCCCATAGATGTCTATGGTGAAAAGGAAATATCTTCCGTTCAAAACTGGAAAGAAGCTTTCTGAGAAACTGCTCTGTGTTCTGTTAATTCATCTCACAGAGTTACATCTTTCCCTTCAAGAAGCCTTTCGCTAAGGCTGTTCTTGTGGAATTGGCAAAGGATATTTGGAAGCCCATAAAGGGCTATGGTGAAAAAGGAAATATCTTCCGCTCAAAACCGGAAAGAAGCTTTCTGAGAAACTGCTCTGTGTTCTGTTAATTCATCTCACAGAGTTACATCTTTCCTTCAAGAAGCCTTTCGCTAAGGCTGTTGTTGTGGAATTGGCAAAGGATATTTGGAAGCCCATAAAGGGCTATGGTGAAAAAGGAAATATCTTCCGTTCAAAACTGGAAAGAAGCTTTCTGAGAAACTGCTCTGTGTTCTGTTAATTCATCTGACAGAGTTACATCTTTCCCTTCAAGAAGCCTTTTGCTAAGACTGTTCTTGTGGAATTGGCAAAGGATATTTGGAAGCCCATAGAGGGCTATGGTGAAAAGGAAATACCTTCCGCTCAAAACTGGAAAGAAGCTTTCTGAGAAACTGCTCTGTGTTCTGTTAATTCATGTCACAGAGTTACATCTTTCCCTTCAAGAAGCCTTTCGCTAAGGTTGTTCTTGTGGAATTGGCAAAGGATATTAGGAAGCCCATAAAGGGCTATGGTGAAAAGGAAATATCTTCCGCTTCAAAACTGGAAAGAAGCTTTCTGAGAAACTGCTTTGTGTTCTTTTAATTCATCTCACAGAGTTACATCTTTCCTTCAAGAAGCCTTTCGCTAAGGCTGTTCTTGTGGAATAGGCAAAGGATATTTGGAAGCCCATAGAGGCTATGGTGAAAAGGAAATATCTTCCGTTCAAAACTGGAAAGAAGCTTTCTGAGAAACTGCTCTGTGTTCTGTTAATTCATCCCACAGAGTTACATCTTTCCTTCAAGAAGCCTTCGCTAAGGCTGTTCTTGTGGAATTGGCAAAGTATATTGGGAAGCCCATAGAGGGCTATGGTGAAAAAGGAAATATCTTCCGTTGAAAACTGGAAAGAAGCTTTCTGAGAAACTGCTCTGTGTTCTGTTAATTCATCTCACAGAGTTACATCTTTCCTTCAAGAATCCTTTCGCTAAGGTTGTTCTTGTGGAATTGGCAAAGGATATTTAGAAGCCCATAGAGGGCTATGGTGAAAAAGGAAATATCTTCCGCTCAAAACTGGAAAGAAGCTTTCTGAGAAACTGCTCTGTGTTCTGTTAATTCATCACACAGAGTTACATCTTTCCCTTCAAGAAGCCTTTCGCTAAGGCTGTTCTTGTGGAATTGGCAAAGTGATATTTGGTTACCCATAGAGGACTACGGTGAAAAAGGAAATATCTTCCGCTCAAAACTGGAAAGAAGCTTGAGAAACTGCTCTGTGTTCTGTTAATTCATCTCACAGTGTTACATCTTTCCTTCAAGAAGCCTTTCGCTAAGGTTGTTCTTGTGGAATTGGCAAAGGATATTTGGAAGCTCATAGAGGGCTATGGTGAAAAAGGAAATATCTTCCGCTCAAAACTGGAAAGAAGCTTGAGAAACTGCTTTGTGTTCTGTTAATTCATCTCACAGAGTTACATCTTTCCTTCAAGAAGCCTTCGCTAAGGTTGTTCTTGTGGAATTGGCAAAGGATATTTGGAAGCCCATAGAGGGCTATGGTGAAAAGGAAATATCTTCCGTTCAGAACTGAAAAGAAGCTTTCTGAGAAACTGCTCTGTGTTCTGTTAATTCATCTCACAGAGTTACATCTTTCCCTTCAAGAAGCCTTTCGCTAAGGCTGTTCATGTGGAATTGGCAAAGTGATATTAGGAAGCCCATAAAGGGCTATGGTGAAAAAGGAAATATCTTTCGTTCAAAACCGGAAAGAAGCTTTCTGAGAAACTGCTCTGTGTTCCGTTAATTCATCCCACAGAGTTACATCTTTCCCTTCAAGGAGCCTTCGCTAAGGCTGTTCTTGTGGAATTGGCAAAGGGATATTGGGAAGCCGATAGAGGGCTATGGTGAAAAAGGAAATATCTTCCGTTGAAAACTGGAAATAAGCTTGAGAAACTGCTCTGTGTTCTGTTAATTCATCTCACAGAGTTACATCTTCCTTCAAGAAGCCTTTCGCTAAGGCTGTTCTTGTGGAATTGGCAAAGTGATATTAGAAGCCCATAAAGGGCTATGGTGAAAAAGGAAATATCTTCCGTTCAAAACTGGAAAGAAGCTTTCTGAGAAACTGCTCTGTGTTCTGTTAATTCATGTCACAGAGTTACATCTTTCCTTCAAGAGCCTTTCGCTAAGGCTGTTCTTGTGGAATTGGCAAAGGATATTTGGAAGCCCATAGGGCTATGGTGAAAAAGGAAATATCTTCCGTTCAAAACTGGAAAGAAGCTTGAGAAACTGCTTTGTGTTCTTTTAATTCATCTCACAGAGTTACATCTTTCCCTTCAAGAAGCCTTCCACTAAGGTTGTTCTTGTGGAATTGGCAAAGGATATTTGGAAGCCCTTAGAGGTCTATGGTGAAAAGGAAATATCTTCCGCTCAAAACTGGAAAGAAGCTTGAGAAACTGCTCTGTGTTCTGTTAATTCATCTCACAGAGTTACATCTTTCCTTCAAGAAGCCTTCGCTAAGGCTGTTCTTGTGGAATTGGCAAAGGATATTTGGAAGCCCATAAAGGGCTATGGTGAAAAAGGAAATATCTTCCGCTCAAAACCGGAAAGAACCTTTCTGAGAAACTGCTCTGTGTTCTGTTAATTCATCTCACAGAGTTACATCTTTCTCTTCAAGAAGCCTTCGCTAAGGCTGTTCTTGTGGAATTGGCAAAGGATATTTGGAAGCCCATAGAGGCTATGGTGAAAAGGAAATATCTTCCGTTCAAAACTGGAAGGAAGCTTTCTGAGAAACTGCTCTGTTCTGTTAATTCATCCCACAGAGTTACATCTTTCCTTCAAGGAGCCTTCGCTAAGGCTGTTCTTGTGGAATTGGCAAAGGGATATTGGGAAGCCCATAGAGGGCTATGGTGAAAAGGAAATATCTTCCGTTGAAAACTGGAAAGAAGCTTTCTGAGAAACTGCTCTGTGTTCTGTTAATTCATCTCACAGAGTTACATCTTTCCTTCCAGAATCCTTTCGCTAAGGTTGTTCTTGTGGAATTGGCAAAGGATATTTAGAAGCCCATAGAGGGCTATGGTGAAAAGGAAATATCTTCCGCTCAAAACCGGAAAGAAGCTTTCTGAGAAACTGGTCTGTGTTCTGTTAATTCATCTCACAGAGTTACATCTTTCCTTCAAGAAGCCTTCGCTAAGGCTGTTCTTGTGGAATTGGCAAAGTGATATTTGGTTACCCATAGAGGACTACGGTGAAAAGGAAATATCTTCCGCTCAAAACTGGAAAGAAGCTTGAGAAACTGCTCTGTGTTCTGTTAATTCATCTCACAGAGTTACATCTTTCCTTCAAGAAGCCTTTCGCTAAGGCTGTTCTTGTGGAATTGGCAAAGGATATTTGGAAGCTCATAGAGGGCTATGGTGAAAAGGAAATATCTTCCGTTCAAAACTGGAAAGAAGCTTTCTGAGAAACTGCTTTGTGTTCTTTTATTTCATCTCACAGAGTTACATCTTTCCTTCAAGAAGCCTTCGCTAAGGTTGTTCTTGTGGAATTGGCAAAGGATATTTGGAAGCCCTTAGAGGTCTATGGTGAAAAGGAAATATCTTCCGTTCAAAACTGGAAAGAAGCTTTCTGAGAAACTGCTCTGTGTTCTGTTAATTCATCTCACAGAGTTACATCTTTCCCTTCAAGAAGCCTTTCGCTAAGGCTGTTCATGTGGAATTGGCAAAGTGATATTAGGAAGCCCATAAAGGGCTATGGTGAAAAAGGAAATATCTTCGTTCAAAACCGGAAAGAAGCTTTCTGAGAAACTGCTCTGTGTTCCGTTAATTCATCCCACAGAGTTACATCTTTCCCTTCAAGGAGCCTTTCGCTAAGGCTGTTCTTGTGGAATTGGCAAAGGGATATTGGGAAGCCGATAGAGGGCTATGGTGAAAAAGGAAATATCTTCCGTTGAAAACTGGAAATAAGCTTTCTGAGAAACTACTCTGTGTTCTTTCAATTCATCTCACAGTTACATCTGTCCATTCAAGAAGCCTTTCGCTAAGGCTGTTCTTGTGGAATTGGCAAAGTGATATTAGAAGCCCATAAAGGGCTATGGTGAAAAAGGAAATATCTTCCGTTCAAAACTGGAAAGAATCTTTCTGAGGAACTGCTCTGTGTTCTGTTAATTCATGTCACAGAGTTACATCTTTCCCTTCAAGAAGCCTTTCGCTAAGGCTGTTCTTGTGGAATTGGCAAAGGGATATTTGGAAGCCCATAAAGGGCTATGGTGAAAAAGGAAATAACTTCCGTTCAAAACTGGAAAGAAGCTTTCTGAGAAACTGCTTTGTGTTCTTTTAATTCATCTCACAGAGTTACATCTTTCCCTTCAAGAAGCCTTCCGCTAAGGTTGTTCTTGTGGAATTGGCAAAGGGATATTTGGAAGCCCTTAGAGGTCTATGGTGAAAAAGGAAATATCTTCCGTTCAAAACTGGAAAGAAGCTTTCTGAGAAACTGCTCTGTGTTCTGTTAATTCATCTCACAGAGTTACATCTTTCCCTTCAAGAAGCCTTTCGCTAAGGCTGTTCTTGTGGAATTGGCAAAGGGATATTTGGAAGCCCATAAAGGGCTATGGTGAAAAAGGAAATATCTTCCGTTCAAAACCGGAAAGAACCTTTCTGAGAAATTGCTCTGTGTTCTGTTAATTCATCTCACAGAGTTACATCTTTCTCTTCAAGAAGCCTTTCGCTAAGGCTGTTCTTGTGGAATTGGCAAAGGGATATTTGGAAGCCCATAGAGGGTATGGTGATAAAGGAAATATCTTCCGTTCAAAACTGGAAGGAAGCTTTCTGAGAAACTGCTCTGTGTTCCGTTAATTCATCCCACAGAGTTACATCTTTCCCTTCAAGGAGCCTTTCGCTAAGGCTGTTCTTGTGGAATTGGCAAAGGGATATTGGGAAGCCCATAGAGGGCTATGGTGAAAAAGGAAATATCTTCCGTTGAAAACTGGAAAGAAGCTTTCTGAGAAACTGCTCTGTGTTCTGTTATTTCATCTCACAGAGTTACATCTTTCCCTTCCAGAATCCTTTCGCTAAGGTTGTTCTTGTGGATTTGGCAAAGGGATATTTGGAAGCCCATAGAGGGCTATGGTGAAAAAGGAAATATCTTCCATTCAAAACCGGAAAGAAGCTTTCTGAGAAACTGCTCTGTGTTCTGTTAATTCATCTCACATAGTTAAATCTTTCCCTTCGAGAAGCCTTTCGCTAAGGCTGTTCTTGTGGAATTGGCAAAGGGATATTTGGAAGCCCTTAGAGGGCTATGGTGAAAAAGGAAATATCTTCCGTTCAAAACTGGAAAGAAGCTTTCTGAGAAACTGCTTTGTGTTCTTTTATTTCATCTCACAGAGTTACATCTTTCCCTTCAAGAAGCCTTCCGCTAAGGTTGTTCTTGTGGAATTGGCAAAGGGATATTTGGAAGCCCTTAGAGGTCTATGGTGAAAAAGGAAATATCTTCCGTTCAAAACTGGAAAGAAGCTTTCTGAGAAACGCTCTGTGTTCTGTTAATTCATCTCACAGAGTTACATCTTTCCCTTCAAGAAGCCTTTCGCTAAGGCTGTTCTTGTGGAATTGGCAAAGGGATATTTGGAAGCCCTTAGAGGGCTATGGTGAAAAAGGAAATATCTTCCGTTCAAAACCGGAAAGAAGCTTTCTGAGAAACTGCTCGGTGTTCTTTTAATTCATGTCACAGAGTTACATCTTTCTCTTCAAGAAGCCTTTCGCTAAGGCTGTTCTTGTGGAATTGGCAAAGGGATATTGGGAAGCCCATAGAGGGCTATGGTGAAAAAGGAAATATCTTCCGTTGAAAACTGGAAAGAAGCTTTCTGAGAAACTGCTCTGTGTTCTGTTAATTCATCTCACAGAGTTACATCTTTCCCTTCAAGAATCCTTTCGCTAAGGTTGTTCTTGTGGATTTGGCAAAGGGATATTTGGAAGCCCATAGAGGGCTATGGTGAAAAAGGAAATATCTTCCGTTCAAAACTGGAAAGAAGCTTTCTTAGAAACTACTCTGTGTTCTGTTAATTCATGTCACCGAGTTACATCTTTCCCTTCAAGAAGCCTTTCGCTAAGGCTGTTCTTGTGGAATTGGCATAGGGATATTTGGAAGCCCTTAGAGGGCTAGGGTGAAAAAGGAAATATCTTCCGTTGAAAACTGGAAAGAAGCTTTCTGAGAAACTGCTCTGTGTTCTGTTAATTCATCTCACAGAGTTACATCTTTCCGTTCAAGAAGCCTTTCGCTAAGGCTGTTCTTGTGGAATTGGCAAAGTTATATTAGGAAGCCCATAAAGGGCTATGGTGAAAAAGGAAATATCTTCCGTTCAAAACCGGAAAGAAGCTTTCTTAGAAACTGCTCTGTGTTCTTTTAATTCATCTCACAGAGTTACATCTTTCCCTTCAAGAAGTCTTTCGCTAAGGCTGTTCTTGTGGAATTGGCAAAGGGATATTTGGAAGCCCTTAGAGGGCTATGGTGAAAAAGGAAATATCTTCCGTTCAAAACTGGAAAGAAGCTTTCTGAGAAACTGCTTTGTGTTCTTTTATTTCATCTCACAGAGTTACATCTTTCCCTTCAAGAAGCCTTCCGCTAAGTTTGTTCTTGTGGAATTGGCAAAGGGATATTTGGAAGCCCTTAGAGGTCTATGGTGAAAAAGGAAATATCTTCCGTTCAAAACTGGAAAGAAGCTTTCTGAGAAACGCTCTGTGTTCTGTTAATTCATCTCACAGAGTTACATCTTTCACTTCAAGAAGCCTTTCTGTAAGGCTGTTCTTGTGGAATTGGCAAAGTGATATTAGGAAGCCCATAAAGGGCTATGGTGAAAAAGGAAATATCTTCCGTTCAAAACCGGAAAGAAGCTTTCTGAGAAACTGCTCTGTGTTCTGTTAATTCATCTCACAGAGTTACATCTTTCCCTTCAAGAAGCCTTTCGCTAAGGCTGTTCTTGTGGAATTGGCAAAGTGATATTAGGAAGCCCATAAAGGGCTATGGTGAAAAAGGAAATATCTTCCGTTCAAAACCGGAAAGAAGCTTTCTGAGAAACTGCTCTGTGTTCTGTTAATTCATCTCACAGAGTTACATCTTTCCTTCAAGAAGCCTTTCGCTAAGGCTGTTCTTGTGGAATTGGCAAAGGATATTTGGAAGCCCATAAAGGGCTATGGTGAAAAAGGAAATATCTTCCGTTGAAAACTGGAAAGAAGCTTGAGAAACTGCTCTGTGTTCTGTTAATTCATCTCACAGAGTTACATCTTTCCCTTCAAGAAGCCTTTCGCTAAGGCTGTTCTTGTGGAATTGGCAAAGTGATATTTGGAAGCTCATAGAGGGCTATGGTGAAAAAGGAAATATCTTCCGTTCAAAACTGGAAAGAAGCTTTCTGAGAAACTGCTCTGTGTTCTGTTAATTCATCTCACAGAGTTACATCTTTCCCTTCAAGAAGCCTTTCGCTAAGGCTGTTCTTGTGGAATTGGCAAAGTGATATTTGGAAGCCCATAGAGGGCTATGGTGAAAAAGGAATTATCTTCCGTTCAAAACTAGAAAGAAGCTTTCTGAGAAACTGCTCTGTGTTCGCTTAATTCATCTCACAGAGTTACATCTTTCCCTTCAAGAAGCCTTTCGCTAAGGCTGTTCTTGTGGAATTGGCAAAGGGATATTTGGAAGCAAATAGAGGGCTATGGTGAAAAAGGAAATATCTTCCGTTCAAAACCGGAAAGAAGCTTTCTGACAAACTGCTCTGTGGTCTGTTAACTCATCTCACAGACTTACATCTTTCTCTTCAAGAGCCTTTCGCTAAGGCTGTTCTTTTGGAATTGGCAAAGGGATATTTGGAAGCCCTTAGAGGGCTATGGTGAAAAAGGAAATATCTTCCGTTCAAAACTGGAAGGAAGCTTTCTGAGAAACTGCTCGGTGTTCTGTTAATTCATCTCACAGAGTTACATCTTTCCCTTCAAGAATCCTTTCGCCTAGGCTGGTCTTGTGGAATTGGCAAAGTGATATTTGGAAGCCCATAGAGGGCTACGGTGAAAAAGGAAATATCTTCCGTTCAAAACTGGAAAGAACCTTTCTGAGAAACTGCTCTGTGTTCTGTTAATTCATCTCACAGAGTTACATCTTTCACTTCAAGAAGCCTTTCGCTAAGGCTGTTCTTGTGGAATTGGCAAAGGGATATTTGGAAGCCCTTAGAGGGCTATGGTGAAAAAGGAAATATCTTCCGTTGAAAACTGAAAAGAAGCTTTCTGAGAAACTGATCTGTGGTCTGTTAATTCATCTCACAGAGTTACATCTTTCCCTTCAAGAATCCTTTCGCTAAGGTTGTTCTTGTGGAATTGGCAAAGGGATATTTGGAAGCCCATAGAGGGCTATGGTGAAAAAGGAAATATCTTCCGTTCAAAACTGGAAAGAAGCTTTCTGAGAAACTGCTCTGTGTTCTGTTAATTCATCTCACAGAGTTACATCTTTCCCTTCAAGAAGCCTTCGCTAAGGCTGTTCTTGTGGAATTGGCATAGGATATTTGGAAGCCCATAGAGGGCTACGGTGAAAAAGGAAATCTCTTCCGTTCAAAACTGGAAAGAAGCTTTCCGAGAAACTGCTCTGTGTTCTGTTAATTCATCTTACAGACTTACATCTTTCCCTTGAAGAAGCCTTTAGCTAAGGCTGTTTTTGTGGAACACGCAAAGTGATATTTGGTAACCCATAGAGGGCTATGGTGAAAAAGGAAATATCTTCGTTCAAAACTGGAAAGAAGCTTTCTGAGAAACTGCTCTGTGTTCTGTTAATTCATCTTATAGAGTTACATCTTTCCCTTCAAGAAGCCTTTCGCTCAGGCTGTTCTTGTGGAATTGGCAAAGTGATATTTTGTAACCCATAGAGGGCTACGGTGAAAAAGGAAATATCTTCCGTTCAAAACTGGAAAGAAGCTTTCTGAGAAACTGCTCTGTGTTCTGTTAATTCATCTCACAGAGTTACATCTTTCCCTTCAAGAAGCCTTTCGCTAAGGCTGTTCTTGTGGAATTGGCAAGGGGATATTTGGAAGCAAATAGAGGGCTATGGTGAAAAAGGAAATATCTTCCGTTCAAAACTGGAAAGAAGCTTTCTGAGAAACTGCTTTGTGTTCTTTTAATTCATCTCACAGAGTTACATCTTTCCCTTCAAGAAGACTTTCGCTAAGGTTCTTCTTGTGGAATTGTCAAAGGGATATTTGAAGCCCATAGAGGGCTATGGTGAAAAAGTAAATATCTTCCGTTCAAAACTGGAAAGAAGCTTTCTGAGAAACTGCTCTGTGTTCTGTTAATTCATCTTACAGACTTACATCTTTCCCTTCAAGAAGCCTTTCGCTAAGGCTGTTCTTGTGGAATTGGCAAAGTGATATTTGGTTACCCATAGAGGGCTACGGTGAAAAAGGAAATATCTTCCGTTCAAAACTGGAAAGAACCTTTCTGAGAAACTGCTCTGTGTTCTGTTAATTCATCTCACAGGGTTACATCTTTCCCTTCAAGAAGCCTTTCGCTAAGGCTGTTCTTGTGGAATTGACAAAGGGATATTTGGAAGCCCATAGAGGGCTATGGTGAAAAAGGAAATATCTTCCGTTCAAAACTGGAAAGAAGCTTTCTGAGAAACTGCTTTGTGTTCTTTTATTTCATCTCACAGAGTTACATCTTTCCCTTCAAGAAGCCTTCCGCTAAGGTTGTTCTTGTGGAATTGGCAAAGGGATATTTGGAAGCCCATAGAGGGCTATGGTGAAAAAGGAAATATCTTCCGTTCAAAACTGGAAAGAAGCTTTCTGAGAAACTGCTCTGTGTTCTGTTAATTCATCTCACAGAGTTACATCTTTCCCTTCAAGAAGCCTTTCGCTAAGGCTGTTCTTGTGGAATTGGCAAATGATATTGGGAAGCCCATAAAGGGCTATGGTGAAAAAGGAAATATCTTCCGTTCAAAACCGGAAAGAAGCTTTCTGAGAAACTGCTCTGTGTTCTGTTAATTCATCTCACAGAGTTACATCTTTCTCTTCAAGAAGCCTTTCGCTAAGGCTGTTCTTGTGGAATTAGCAAAGGGATATTTGGAAGCCCATAGAGGCTATGGTGAAAAAGGAAATATCTTCCGCTCAAAACTGGAAAGAAGCTTTCTGAGAAACTGCTCTGTGTTCCGTTAATTCATCCCACAGAGTTACATCTTTCCTTCAAGAAGCCTTTCGCTAAGGCTGTTCTTGTGGAATTGGCAAGGATATTGGGAAGCCCATAGAGGGCTATGGTGAAAAAGGAAATATCTTCCGTTGAAAACTGGAAAGAAGCTTTCTGAGAAACTGCTCTGTGTTCTGTTAATTCATCTCACAGAGTTACATCTTTCCTTCAGAATCCTTTCGCTAAGGTTGTTCTTGTGGAATTGGCAAAGGATATTTGGAAGCCCATAGAGGGCTATGGTGAAAAGGAAATATCTTCCGTTCAAAACTGGAAAGAAGCTTTCTGAGAAACTGCTCTGTGTTCTGTTAATTCATCTCACAGAGTTACATCTTTCCTTCAAGAAGCCTTTCGCTAAGGCTGTTCTTGTGGAATTGGCAAGGATATTTGGAAGCCCATAGAGGGCTATGGTGAAAAGGAAATATCTTCCGTTCAAAACTGGAAAGAAGCTTTCTGAGAAACTGCTCTGTGTTCTTTTAATTCATCTCACAGAGTTACATCTTTCCTTCAAGAAGCCTTCGCTAAGGTTGTTCTTGTGGAATTGGCAAAGGATATTTGGAAGCCCTTAGAGGGCTATGGTGAAAAGGAAATATCTTCCGCTCAAAACTGGAAAGAAGCTTTCTGAGAAACTGCTCTGTGTTCTGTTAATTCATCTCACAGAGTTACATCTTTCCTTCAAGAAGCCTTTCGCTAAGGCTGTTCTTGTGGAATTGGCAAAGGATATTTGGAAGCCCTTAGAGGGCTATGGTGAAAAAGGAAATATCTTCCGCTTCAAAACCGGAAAGAAGCTTTCTGAGAAACTGCTCGGTGTTCTTTTAATTCATGTCACAGAGTTACATCTTTCTCTTCAAGAAGCCTTTCGCTAAGGCTGTTCTTGTGGAATTGGCAAAGGATATTGGGAAGCCCATAGAGGCTATGGTGAAAAGGAAATATCTTCCGTTGAAAACTGGAAAGAAGCTTTCTGAGAAACTGCTCTGTGTTCTGTTAATTCATCTCACAGAGTTACATCTTTCCCTTCAAGAAGCCTTTCGCTAAGGCTGTTCTTGTGGAATTGGCAAAGGATATTTGGAAGCCCATAGAGGGCTATGGTGAAAAAGGAAATATCTTCCGTTCAAAACTGGAAAGAAGCTTTCTGAGAAACTACTCTGTGTTCTGTTAATTCATGTCACAGAGTTACATCTTTCCCTTCAAGAAGCCTTTCGCTAAGGCTGTTCTTGTGGAATTGGCAAAGGATATTTGGAAGCCCTTAGAGGGCTATGGTGAAAAAGGAAATATCTTCCGTTCAAAACTGGAAAGAAGCTTTCTGAGAAACTGCTCTGTGTTCTGTTAATTCATCTCACAGAGTTACATCTTTCCCTTCAAGAAGCCTTTCGCTAAGGCTGTTCTTGTGGAATTGGCAAAGTTATATTAGGAAGCCCATAAAGGGCTATGGTGAAAAAGGAAATATCTTCCGTTCAAAACCGGAAAGAAGCTTTCTTAGAAACTGCTCTGTGTTCTTTTAATTCATCTCACAGAGTTACATCTTTCCCTTCAAGAAGCCTTTCGCTAAGGCTGTTCTTGTGGAATTGGCAAAGGGATATTTGGAAGCCCTTAGAGGGCTATGGTGAAAAAGGAAATATCTTCCGCTCAAAACTGGAAAGAAGCTTTCTGAGAAACTGCTTTGTGTTCTTTTATTTCATCTCACAGAGTTACATCTTTCCCTTCAAGAAGCCTTCCGCTAAGGTTGTTCTTGTGGAATTGGCAAAGGGATATTTGGAAGCCCTTAGAGGTCTATGGTGAAAAAGGAAATATCTTCCGTTCAAAACTGGAAAGAAGCTTTCTGAGAAACTGCTCTGTGTTCTGTTAATTCATCTCACAGAGTTACATCTTTCCCTTCAAGAAGCCTTTCGCTAAGGCTGTTCTTGTGGAATTGGCAAAGTGATATTAGGAAGCCCATAAAGGGCTATGGTGAAAAAGGAAATATCTTCCGTTCAAAACCGGAAAGAAGCTTTCTGAGAAACTGCTCTGTGTTCTGTTAATTCATCTCACAGAGTTACATCTTTCCCTTCAAGAAGCCTTTCGCTAAGGCTGTTCTTGTGGAATTGGCAAAGTGATATTAGGAAGCCCATAAAGGGCTATGGTGAAAAAGGAAATATCTTCCGTTCAAAACCGGAAAGAAGCTTTCTGAGAAACTGCTCTGTGTTCTGTTAATTCATCTCACAGAGTTACATCTTTCCTTCAAGAAGCCTTTCGCTAAGGCTGTTCTTGTGGAATTGGCAAAGGTATATTTGGAAGCCCATAAAGGGCTATGGTGAAAAAGGAAATATCTTCCGTTGAAAACTGGAAAGAAGCTTTCTGAGAAACTGCTCTGTGTTCTGTTAATTCATCTCACAGAGTTACATCTTTCCTTCAAGAAGCCTTCGCTAAGGCTGTTCTTGTGGAATTGGCAAAGTGATATTTGGAAGCCCATAGAGGGCTATGGTGAAAAAGGAAATATCTTCCGTTCAAAACTGGAAAGAAGCTTTCTGAGAAACTGCTCTGTGTTCTGTTAATTCATCTCACAGAGTTACATCTTTCCTTCAAGAAGCCTTTCGCTAAGGCTGTTCTTGTGGAATTGGCAAAGTGATATTTGGAAGCCCATAGAGGGCTATGGTGAAAAGGAAATATCTTCCGCTCAAAACTGGAAAGAAGCTTGAGAAACTGCTCTGTGTTCTGTTAATTCATCTCACAGAGTTACATCTTTCCTTCAAGAAGCCTTTCGCTAAGGCTGTTCTTGTGGAATTGGCAAAGGATATTTGGAAGCCCATAGAGGGCTATGGTGAAAAAGGAAATATCTTCCGCTCAAAACCGGAAAGAAGCTTTCTGAGAAACTGCTCTGTGTTCTGTTAATTCATCTCACAGACTTACATCTTTCCTTCAAGAGCCTTTCGCTAAGGCTGTTCTTGTGGAATTGGCAAAGGATATTTGGAAGCCCTTAGAGGGCTATGGTGAAAAAGGAAATATCTTCCGTTCAAAACTGGAAAGAAGCTTTCTGAGAAACTGCTCTGTGTTCTGTTAATTCATCTCACAGAGTTACATCTTTCCCTTCAAGAAGCCTTTCGCTAAGGCTGTTCTTGTGGAATTGGCAAAGTGATATTTGGAAGCACATAGAGGGCTACGGTGAAAAAAAAAAAAATCTTCCGTTCAAAACTGGAGAGAAGCTTTCTGAGAAACTGCTCTGTGTTCTGTTACTTCATCTCACAGAGTTACATCTTTTCCTTCAAGAAGCCTTTCGCTAAGGCTGTTCTTGTGGAATTGGCAAAGTGATATTTGGAAGCCCTTAGAGGGCTATGGTGAAAAAGGAAATATCTTCCGTTGAAAACTGGAAAGAAGCTTTCTGAGAAACTGCTCTATGTTCTGTTGATTCATCTCACAGAGTTACATCTTTCCTTCAAGAAGCCTTTCGCTAAGGTTGTTCTTGTGGAATTGGCAAAGGATATTTGGAAGCCCATAGAGGGCTATGGTGAAAAGGAAATATCTTCCGTTCAAAACTGGAAGAAGCTTTCTGAGAAACTACTCTGTGTTCTTTTAATTCATCTCACAGAGTTACATCTTTCCTTCAAGAAGCCTTTCGCTAAGGCTGTTCTTGTGGAATTGGCAAAGGATATTTGGAAGCCCATAAAGGGCTATGGTGAAAAAGGAAATAACTTCCGCTCAAAACTGGAAAGAAGCTTTCTGAGAAACTGCTTTGTGTTCTTTTAATTCATCTCACAGAGTTACATCTTTCCTTCAAGAAGCCTTCGCTAAGGTTGTTCTTGTGGAATTGGCAAAGGATATTTGGAAGCCCTTAGAGGCTATGGTGAAAAAGGAAATATCTTCCGCTCAAAACTGGAAAGAAGCTTGAGAAACTGCTCTGTGTTCTGTTAATTCATCTCACAGAGTTACATCTTTCCCTTCAAGAAGCCTTCGCTAAGGCTGTTCTTGTGGAATTGGCAAAGGATATTTGGAAGCCCATAAAGGGCTATGGTGAAAAGGAAATATCTTCCGCTCAAAACTGGAAAGAAGCTTGAGAAACTGCTCTGTGTTCTGTTAATTCATCTCACAGAGTTACATCTTTCCTTCAAGAAGCCTTTCGCTAAGGCTGTTCTTGTGGAATTGGCAAAGGATATTAGGAAGCCCATAGAGGGCTATGGTGAAAAGGAAATATCTTCCGCTCAAAACTGGAAAGAAGCTTTCTGAGAAACTGCTCTGTGTTCTGTTAATTCATCTCACAGAGTTACATCTTTCCTTCAAGAAGCCTTTCGCTAAGGCTGTTCTTGTGGAATTGGCAAAGGATATTTGGAAGCCCATAGAGGGCTATGGTGAAAAGGAAATATCTTCCGCTCAAAACTGGAAAGAAGCTTGAGAAACTGCTCTGTGTTCTGTTAATTCATGTCACAGAGTTACATCTTTCCCTTCAAGAAGCCTTTTCGCTAAGGCTGTTCTTGTGGAATTGGCAAAGTGATATTAGGAAGCCCATAGAGGGCTATGGTGAAAAAGGAAACATCTTCCGCTCAAAACTGGAAAGAAGCTTTCTGAGAAACTGCTTTGTGTTCTTTTAATTCATCTCACAGAGTTACATCTTTCCTTCAAGAAGCCTTTCGCTAAGGCTGTTCTTGTGGAATTGGCAAAGGATATTTGGAAGCCCATAGAGCTATGGTGAAAAGGAAATATCTTCCGCTCAAAACTGGAAAGAAGCTTGAGAAACTGCTCTGTGTTCTGTTAATTCATCCCACAGAGTTACATCTTTCCTTCAAGAGCCTTCGCTAAGTCTGTTCTTGTGGAATTGGCAAAGGTATATTGGGAAGCCCATAGAGGGCTATGGTGAAAAGGAAATATCTTCCGTTGAAAACTGGAAAGAAGCTTTCTGAGAAACTGCTCTGTGTTCTGTTAATTCATCTCACAGAGTTACATCTTTCCTTCCAGAATCTTCGCTAAGGCTTGTTCTTGTGGAATTGGCAAAGGATATTTGGGAAGCCCATAGAGGGCTATGGTGAAAAAGGAAATATCTTCCGCTCAAAACCGGAAAGAAGCTTTCTGAGAAACTGCTCTGTGTTCTGTTAATTCATCTCACAGAGTTACATCTTTCCTTCAAGAAGCCTTTCGCTAAGGCTGTTCTTGTGGAATTGGCAAAGGATATTTGGAAGCCCATAGAGGACTACGGTGAAAAAGGAAATATCTTCCGCTCAAAACTGGAAAGAAGCTTTCTGAGAAACTGCTCTGTGTTCTGTTAATTCATCTCACAGTGTTACATCTTTCCTTCAAGAAGCCTTTCGCTAAGGCTGTTCTTGTGGAATTGGCAAAGGGATATTTGGAAGCCCATAGAGGGCTATGGTGAAAAGGAAATATCTTCCGCTCAAAACTGGAAAGAAGCTTGAGAAACTGCTCTGTGTTCTTTTATTTCATCTCACAGAGTTACATCTTTCCTTCAAGAAGCCTTCGCTAAGGTTGTTCTTGTGGAATTGGCAAAGGATATTTGGAAGCCCATAGAGGGCTATGGTGAAAAGGAAATATCTTCCGCTCAGAACTGAAAGAAGCTTTCTGAGAAACTGCTCTGTGTTCTGTTAATTCATCTCACAGAGTTACATCTTTCCCTTCAAGAAGCCTTTCGCTAAGGCTGTTCTGTGGAATTGGCAAAGTGATATTGGGAAGCCCATAAAGGGCTATGGTGAAAAAGGAAATATCTTCCGCTCAAAACTGGAAAGAAGCTTTCTGAGAAACTGCTCTGTGTTCCGTTAATTCATCTCACAGAGTTACATCTTTCCTTCAAGAGCCTTCGCTAAGGCTGTTCTTGTGGAATTGGCAAAGGGATATTGGGAAGCCGATAGAGGGCTATGGTGAAAAAGGAAATATCTTCCGTTGAAAACTGGAAAGAAGCTTTCTGAGAAACTACTCTGTGTTCTGTTAATTCATCTCACAGAGTTACATCTTTCCATTCAAGAAGCCTTTCGCTAAGGCTGTTCTTGTGGAATTGGCAAAGTGATATTAGAAGCCCATAAAGGGCTATGGTGAAAAGGAAATATCTTCCGCTCAAAACTGGAAAGAAGTCTTTCTGAGAACTGCTCTGTGTTCTGTTAATTCATGTCACAGAGTTACATCTTCCTTCAAGAAGCCTTTCGCTAAGGCTGTTCTTGTGGAATTGGCAAAGGGATATTTGGAAGCCCAGAGGGCTATGGTGAAAAGGAAATAACTTCCGCTCAAAACTGGAAAGAAGCTTAGAAACTGCTTTGTGTTCTGTTAATTCATCTCACAGAGTTACATCTTTCCCTTAAGAAGCCTTCCACTAAGGTTGTTCTTGTGGAATTGGCAAAGGGATATTTGGGCCCTTAGAGGGTCTATGGTGAAAAGGAAATATCTTCCGCTCAAAACTGGAAAGAAGCTTTCTGAGAAACTGCTCTGTGTTCTGTTAATTCATCTCACAGAGTTACATCTTTCCTTCAAGAAGCCTTCGCTAAGGCTGTTCTTGTGGAATGGCAAAGGATATTTGGAAGCCCAGAGTTCTATGGTGAAAAGGAAATATCTTCCGCTCAAAACTGGAAAGAAGCTTTCTGAGAAACTGCTCTGTGTTCTGTTAATTCATCTCACAGAGTTACATCTTTCTTCAAGAAGCCTTCGCTAAGGCTGTTCTTGTGGAATTGGCAAAGGATATTGGAAGCCCATAGAGGGTATGGTGAAAAGGAAATATCTTCCGTTCAAAAGTGGAAAGAAGCTTTCTGAGAAACTGCTCTGTGTTCTGTTAATTCATCCCACAGAGTTACATCTTTCCTTCAAGAGCCTTCGCTAAGGCTGTTCTTGTGGAATTGGCAAAGGGATATTTGGAAGCCCATAGAGGGCTATGGTGAAAAGGAAATATCTTCCGTTGAAAATTGGAAAGAAGCTTGAGAAACTGCTCTGTGTTCTGTTATTTCATCTCACAGAGTTACATCTTTCCTTCAGAAGCCTTTCGCTAAGGCTGTTCTTGTGGAATTTGGCAAAGGATATTTGGAAGCCCATAGAGGGCTATGGTGAAAAGGAAATATCTTCCATTCAAAACTGGAAAGAAGCTTTCTGAGAAACTGCTCTGTGTTCTGTTAATTCATCTCACATAGTTACATCTTCCCTTCAAGAAGCCTTTCGCTAAGGCTGTTCTTGTGGAATTGGCAAAGGATATTTGGAAGCCCTTAGAGGGCTATGGTGAAAAGGAAATATCTTCCGCTCAAACTGGAAAGAAGCTTGAGAAACTGCTTTGTGTTCTTTTAATTCATCTCACAGAGTTACATCTTTCCCTTCAAGAAGCCTTCCGCTAAGGTTGTTCTTGTGGAATTGGCAAAGGATATTTGGAAGCCCTTAGCGGCTATGGTGAAAAGGAAATATCTTCCGCTCAAAACTGGAAAGAAGCTTTGAGAAACTGCTCTGTGTTCTGTTAATTCATCACACAGAGTTACATTCCTTCAAGAAGCCTTTCGCTAAGGCTGTTCTTGTGGAATTGGCAAAGGATATTTGGAAGCCCAGAGGGCTATGGTGAAAAGGAAATATCTTCCGCTCAAAACTGGAAAGAAGCTTTCTGAGAAACTGCTGTGTTCTGTTAATTCATGTCACAGAGTTACATCTTTCCTTCAAGAAGCCTTCGCTAAGGCTGTTCTTGTGGAATTGGCAAAGGATATTTGGGAAGCCCATAGAGGGCTATGGTGAAAAGGAAATATCTTCCGTTGAAAACTGGAAAGAAGCTTTCTGAGAAACTGCTCTGTGTTCTGTTAATCATCTCACAGAGTTACATCTTTCCTTCAAGAAGCCTTTCGCTAAGGCTGTTCTTGTGGAATTGGCAAAGGATATTTGGAAGCCCATAGAGGGCTATGGTGAAAAAGGAAATATCTTCCGCTCAAAACTGGAAAGAAGCTTTGAGAAACTGCTCTGTGTTCTGTTAATTCATGTCACAGAGTTACATCTTTCCTTCAAGAAGCCTTTCGCTAAGGCTGTTCTTGTGGAATTGGCAAGGATATTTGGAAGCCCTTAGAGGGCTAGGGGTGAAAAAGGAAATATCTTCCGCTCAAAACTGGAAAGAAGCTTTCTGAGAAACTGCTGTGTTCTGTTAATTCATCTCACAGAGTTACATCTTTCCTTCAAGAAGCCTTTCGCTAAGGCTGTTCTTGTGGAATTGGCAAAGGATATTAGGAAGCCCATAGAGGGCTATGGTGAAAAGGAAATATCTTCCGCTCAAAACTGGAAAGAAGCTTGAGAAACTGCTCTGTGTCTGTTAATTCATCTCACAGAGTTACATCTTTCCCTTCAAAGTCTTTCGCTAAGGCTGTTCTTGTGGAATTGGCAAAGGGATATTTGGAAGCCCATAGAGGGCTATGGGTGAAAAGGAAATATCTTCCGCTCAAAACTGGAAAGAAGCTTGAGAAACTGCTTTGTGTTCTGTTAATTCATCTCACAGAGTTACATCTTTCCTTCAAGAAGCCTTCCGCTAAGGCTGTTCTTGTGGAATTGGCAAAGGGATATTTGGAAGCCCATAGAGGGCTATGGTGAAAAAGGAAATATCTTCCGCTCAAAACTGGAAAGAAGCTTTCAGAGAAACTGCTCTGTGTTCTGTTAATTCATCTCACAGAGTTACATCTTTCCTTCAAGAAGCCTTTCGCTAAGGCTGTTCTTGTGGAATTGGCAAAGTGATATTTGGAAGCCCATAAAGGGCTATGGTGAAAAGGAAATATCTTCCGCTCAAAACTGGAAAGAAGCTTTCTGAGAAACTGCTCTGTGTTCTGTTAATTCATCTCACAGAGTTACATCTTTCCCTTCAAGAAGCCTTCGCTAAGGCTGTTCTTGTGGAATTGGCAAAGTGATATTTGGAAGCCCTAAAGGGCTATGGTGAAAAAGGAAATATCTTCCGCTCAAAACTGGAAAGAAGCTTGAGAAACTGCTCTGTGTTCTGTTAATTCATCTCACAGAGTTACATCTTTCCCTTCAAGAAGCCTTTCGCTAAGGCTGTTCTTGTGGAATTGGCAAAGGATATTTGGAAGCCCATAAAGGGCTATGGTGAAAAGGAAATATCTTCCGCTCAAAACTGGAAAGAAGCTTGAGAAACTGCTCTGTGTTCTGTTAATTCATCTCACAGAGTTACATCTTTCCCTTCAAGAAGCCTTCGCTAAGGCTGTTCTTGTGGAATTGGCAAAGTGATATTTGGAAGCTCATAGAGGGCTATGGTGAAAAGGAAATATCTTCCGTCAAAACTGGAAAGAAGCTTGAGAAACTGCTCTGTGTTCTGTTAATTCATCTCACAGAGTTACATCTTTCCCTTCAAGAAGCCTTTTCGCTAAGGCTGTTCTTGTGGAATTGGCAAAGGATATTTGGAAGCCCATAGAGGGCTATGGTGAAAAGGAAATATCTTCCGCTCAAAACTAGAAAGAAGCTTTCTGAGAAACTGCTCTGTGTTCTGTTAATTCATCTCACAGAGTTACATCTTTCCTTCAAGAAGCCTTTCGCTAAGGCTGTTCTTGTGGAATTGGCAAAGGATATTTGGAAGCAAATAGAGGGCTATGGTGAAAAGGAAATATCTTCCGCTCAAAACTGGAAAGAAGCTTGAGAAACTGCTCTGTGTTCTGTTAATTCATCTCACAGAGTTACATCTTTCTCTTCAAGAGCCTTCGCTAAGGCTGTTCTTGTGGAATTGGCAAAGGGATATTTGGAAGCCCTTAGAGGGCTATGTGTGAAAAGGAAATATCTTCCGCTCAAAACTGGAAAGAAGCTTTCTGAGAAACTGCTCTGTGTTCTGTTAATTCATCTCACAGAGTTACATCTTTCCTTCAAGAAGCCTTTCGCTAAGGCTGTTCTTGTGGAATTGGCAAAGTGATATTTGGAAGCCCATAGAGGGCTACGGTGAAAAGGAAATATCTTCCGCTCAAAACTGGAAAGAACCTTTCTGAGAAACTGCTCTGTGTTCTGTTAATTCATCTCACAGAGTTACATCTTTCCTTCAAGCCTTTCGCTAAGGCTGTTCTTGTGGAATTGGCAAAGTGATATTTGGAAGCCCATAGAGGGCTATGGTGAAAAAGGAAATATCTTCCGCTCAAAACTGGAAAGAAGCTTGAGAAACTGATCTGTGGTCTGTTAATTCATCTCACAGAGTTACATCTTTCCTTCAAGAATCCTTCGCTAAGGCTGTTCTTGTGGAATTGGCAAAGGATATTTGGAAGCCCATAGAGGGCTATGGTGAAAAGGAAATATCTTCCGCTCAAAACTGGAAAGAAGCTTTCTGAGAAACTGCTCTGTGTTCTTTTAATTCATCTCACAGAGTTACATCTTTCCTTCAAGAAGCCTTTCGCTAAGGCTGTTCTTGTGGAATTGGCAAAGGATATTTGAAGCCCATAGAGGGCTATGGTGAAAAAGGAAATATCTTCCGCTCAAAACTGGAAAGAAGCTTTCGAGAAACTGCTCTGTGTTCTGTTAATTCATCTTACAGACTTACATCTTTCCTTGAAGAAGTTTCGCTAAGGCTGTTCTTGTGGAATTGGCAAAGTGATATTGGAACCCATAGAGGGCTATGGTGAAAAGGAAAAATATCTTCCGCTCAAAACTGGAAAGAAGCTTTCTGAGAAACTGCTCTGTGTTCTGTTAATTCATCTTACAGAGTTACATCTTTCCTTCAAGAAGCCTTTCGCTAAGGCTGTTCTTGTGGAATTGGCAAAGGATATTTGGAACCCATAGAGGGCTATGGTGAAAAAGGAAATATCTTCCGCTCAAAACTGGAAAGAAGCTTTCTGAGAAACTGCTCTGTGTTCTGTTAATTCATCTCACAGAGTTACATCTTTCCTTCAAGAAGCCTTCGCTAAGGCTGTTCTTGTGGAATTGGCAAAGGATATTTGGAAGCCCATAGAGGCTATGGTGAAAAGGAAATATCTTCCGCTCAAAACTGGAAAGAAGCTTGAGAAACTGCTCTGTGTTCTGTTAATTCATCTCACAGAGTTACATCTTTCCCTTCAAGAAGCCTTTCGCTAAGGCTGTTCTTGTGGAATTGGCAAAGGATATTTGAAGCCCATAGAGGGCTATGGGTGAAAAAGGAAATATCTTCCGCTCAAAACTGGAAAGAAGCTTTGAGAAACTGCTCTGTGTTCTGTTAATTCATCTCACAGAGTTACATCTTTCCTTCAAGAAGCCTTTCGCTAAGGCTGTTCTTGTGGAATTGGCAAAAGGATATTTGGAAGCCCATAGAGGGCTATGGTGAAAAGGAAATATCTTCCGCTCAAAACTGGAAAGAAGCTTTCTGAGAAACTGCTCTGTGTTCTGTTAATTCATCTCACAGAGTTACATCTTTCCCTTCAAGAAGCCTTTCGCTAAGGCTGTTCTTGTGGAATTGGCAAAGGATATTTGGAAGCCCATAGAGGGCTATGGTGAAAAGGAAATATCTTCCGCTCAAAACTGGAAAGAAGCTTTCTGAGAAACTGCTCTGTGTTCTGTTAATTCATCTCACAGAGTTACATCTTCCTTCAAGAAGCCTTTTCGCTAAGGTTGTTCTTGTGGAATTGGCAAAGGATATTTGGAAGCCCATAGAGGGCTATGGTGAAAAGGAAATATCTTCCGCTCAAAACTGGAAAGAAGCTTTCTGAGAAACTGCTCTGTGTTCTGTTAATTCATCTCACAGAGTTACATCTTTCCTTCAAGAAGCCTTCGCTAAGGCTGTTCTTGTGGAATTGGCAAAGGATATTTGGAAGCCCATAGAGGGCTATGGTGAAAAGGAAATATCTTCCGCTCAAAACTGGAAAGAAGCTTGAGAAACTGCTCTGTGTTCTGTTAATTCATCACAGAGTTACATCTTTCCTTCAAGAAGCCTTTCGCTAAGGCTGTTCTTGTGGAATTGGCAAAGGATATTTGAAGCCCATAGAGGGCTATGGTGAAAAGGAAATATCTTCCGCTCAAAACTGGAAAGAAGCTTTCTGAGAAACTGCTCTGTGTGTTCTGTTAATTCATCCCAGAGTTACATCTTTCCTTTCGCTAAGGCTGTTCTTGTGGAATTGGCAAAAGGATATTTGAAGCCCATAGAGGGCTATGGTGAAAAAGGAAATATCTTCCGCTCAAAACTGGAAAGAAGCTTTCTGAGAAACTGCTCTGTGTTCTGTTAATTCATCTCACAGAGTTACATCTTTCCCTTCAAGAAGCCTTCGCTAAGGCTGTTCTTGTGGAATTGGCAAGGATATTTGGAAGCCCATAGAGGGCTATGTGGTGAAAAGGAAATATCTTCCGCTCAAAACTGGAAAGAAGCTTGAGAAACTGCTCTGTGTTCTGTTAATTCATCCCACAGAGTTACATCTTTCCCTTCAAGAAGCCTTTCGCTAAGGCTGTTCTTGTGGAATTGGCAAAGTGATATTTGGAAGCCCATAGAGGGCTATGGGTGAAAAGGAAATATCTTCCGCTCAAAACTGGAAAGAAGCTTGAGAAACTGCTCTGTGTTCTGTTAATTCATCTCACAGAGTTACATCTTCCTTCAGCCTTTCGCTAAGGCTGTTCTTGTGGAATTGGCAAAGGATATTTGGAAGCCCATAGAGGCTATGGTGAAAAAGGAAATATCTTCCGCTCAAAACTGGAAAGAAGCTTTCTGAGAAACTGCTCTGTGTTCTGTTAATTCATCCCACAGAGTTACATCTTTCCTTCAAGGAGCCTTCGCTAAGGCTGTTCTGTGGAATTGGCAAAGGATATTTGGGAAGCCCATAGAGGGCTATGGTGAAAAGGAAATATCTTCCGAAAACTGGAAAGAAGCTTCTGAGAAACTGCTCTGTGTTCTGTTAATTCATCTCACAGAGTTACATCTTTCCTTCCAGAAGTTTTCGCTAAGGCTGTTCTTGTGGAATTGGCAAAGGGGATATTTGGAAGCCCATAGAGGGCTATGGTGAAAAGGAAATATCTTCCGCTCAAAACTGGAAAGAAGCTTTCTGAGAAACTGCTCTGTGTTCTGTTAATTCATCTCACAGTTACATCTTTCCTTCAAGAAGCCTTTCGCTAAGGCTGTTCTTGTGGAATTGGCAAAGGATATTAGGGAAGCCCATAAAGGGCTATGGTGAAAAGGAAATATCTTCCTCAAAACTGGAAAGAAGCTTGAGAAACTGCTCTGTGTTCTGTTAATTCATCTCACAGAGTTACATCTTTCCTTCAAGAAGCCTTTCGCTAAGGCTGTTCTTGTGGAATTGGCAAAGGATATTTGGAAGCCCATAGAGGGCTATGGTGAAAAGGGAAATATCTTCCGCTCAAAACTGGAAAGAAGCTTGAGAAACTGTGTTCTGTTAATTCATCTCACAGAGTTACATCTTTCCTTCAAGAAGCCTTCGCTAAGGCTGTTCTTGTGGAATTGGCAAAGGATATTGAAGCCCATAGAGGGCTATGGGTGAAAAGGAAATATCTTCCGCTCAAAACTGGAAAGAAGCTTTCTGAGAAACTGCTCTGTGTTCTGTTAATTCATCTCACAGAGTTACATCTTTCCCTTCAAGAAGCCTTCGCTAAGGCTGTTCTTGTGGAATTGGCAAAGGATATTTGGAAGCCCATAGAGGGCTATGGTGAAAAAGGAAATATCTTCCGCTCAAAACTGAAAGAAGCTTGAGAAACTGCTCTGTGTTCTGTTAATTCATCTCACAGAGTTACATCTTTTCCTTCAAGAAGCCTTTCGCTAAGGCTGTTCTTGTGGAATTGGCAAAAGGATATTTGGAAGCCCATAGAGGGCTATGGTGAAAAAGGAAATATCTTCCGCTCAAAACTGGAAAGAAGCTTGAGAAACTGCTCTGTGTTCTGTTAATTCATCTCACAGAGTTACATCTTTCCCTTCAAGAAGCCTTTCGCCAAGGCTGTTCTGTGGAATTGGCAAAGTGATATTTGGAAGCCCATAGAGGGCTATGGTGAAAAAGGAAATATCTTCCGCTCAAAACTGGAAAGCTTGAGAAACTGCTCTGTGTTCTGTTAATTCATCTCACAGAGTTACATCTTTCCTTCAAGAAGCCTTCGCTAAGGCTGTTCTTGTGGAATTGGCAAAGGATATTTGGAAGCCTAGAGGGCTATGGTGAAAAGGAAATATCTTCCGCTCAAAACTGGAAAGAAGCTTGAGAAACTGCTCTGTGTTCTGTTAATTCATCTCACAGAGTTACATCTTTCCTTCAAGAAGCCTTCGCTAAGGCTGTTCTTGTGGAATTGGCAAAGGATATTTGGAAGCCCATAGAGGGCTATGGGTGAAAAGGAAATATCTTCCGCTCAAAACTGGAAAGAAGCTTGAGAAACTGCTCTGTGTTCTGTTAATTCATCTCACAGAGTTACATCTTTCCCTTCAAGAAGCCTTCGCTAAGGCTGTTCTTGTGGAATTGGCAAAGGGATATTTGGAAGCCCATAAAGGGCTATGGTGAAAAAGGAAATATCTTCCGCTCAAAACTGGAAAGAAGCTTTCTGAGAAACTGCTCTGTTAATTCATCTCACAGAGTTACATCTTTCCCTTCAAGAAGCCTTCGCTAAGGCTGTTCTTGTGGAATTGGCAAAGGATATTTGGGAAGCCCAGAGGGCTATGGTGAAAAGGAAATATCTTCCGCTCAAAACTGGAAAGAAGCTTGAGAAACTGCTCTGTGTTCTGTTAATTCATCTCACAGAGTTACATCTTTCCCTTCAAGAAGCCTTCGCTAAGGCTGTTCTTGTGGAATTGGCAAAGGATATTTGGAAGCCCATAGAGGGCTATGGTGAAAAGGAACATATCTTCCGCTCAAAACTGAAAGAAGCTTGAGAAACTTTGTGTTCTGTTAATTCATCTCACAGAGTTACATCTTTCCCTTCAAGAAGCTCTAAGGCTGTTCTTGTGGAATTGGCAAAGGATATTTGGAAGCCCTGAGGGCTGGTGGTGAAAAGGAAATATCTTCCGCTCAAAACTGGAAAGAAGCTTGAGAAACTGCTCTGTGTTCTTTAATTCATCTCACAGAGTTACATCTTTCCTTCAAGAAGCCTTCCACTAAGGCTGTTCTTGTGGAATTGGCAAAGGGATATTTGGAAGCCCATAGAGGCTATGGGTGAAAAGGAAATATCTTCCGCTCAAAACTGGAAAGAAGCTTTGAGAAACTGCTCTGTGTTCTGTTAATTCATCTCACAGAGTTACATCTTTCCTTCAAGAGTTTTCGCTAAGGCTGTTCTTGTGGAATTGGCAAAGGGATATTTGGAAGCCCATAGAGGGCTATGGTGAAAAGGAAATATCTTCCGCTCAAAACTGGAAAGAAGCTTGAGAAACTGCTCTGTGTTCTGTTAATTCATCTCACAGAGTTACATCTTTCCTTCAAGAAGCCTTCGCTAAGGCTGTTCTTGTGGAATTGGCAAAGGATATTGGAAGCCCATAGAGGGCTATGGTGAAAAGGAAATATCTTCCGCTCAAAACTGGAAAGAAGCTTGAGAAACTGCTCTGTGTTCTGTTAATTCATCCCACAGAGTTACATCTTCCCTTCAAGAAGCCTTCGCCAAGGCTGTTCTTGTGGAATTGGCAAAGTGATATTTGGGAAGCCCATAGAGGGCTATGGTGAAAAAGGAAATATCTTCCGCTGAAAACTGGAAAGAAGCTTTCTGAGAAACTGCTCTGTGTTCTGTTAATTTCATCTCACAGAGTTACATCTTTCCCTTCAAGAAGCCTTCGCTAAGGCTGTTCTTGTGGAATTGGCAAAGGATATTTGGAAGCCCATAGAGGGCTATGGTGAAAAAGGAAATATCTTCCTTCAAAACTGGAAAGAAGCTTTCTGAGAAACTGCCTGTGTTCTGTTAATTCATCTCACAGAGTTACATCTTTCCCTTCAAGAAGCCTTTTCGCCAAGGCTGTTCTTGTGGAATTGGCAAAGGGATATTTGGAAGCCCATAGAGGGCTATGGTGAAAAGGAAATATCTTCCGCTCAAAACTGGAAAGAAGCTTGAGAAACTGCTTTGTGTTCTGTTAATTTCATCTCACAGAGTTACATCTTTCCTTCAAGAAGCCTTCGCTAAGGTTGTTCTTGTGGAATTGGCAAAGGATATTTGGAAGCCCTTAGCGTCTATGGGTGAAAAAGGAAATATCTTCCGCTCAAAACTGGAAAGAAGCTTTCTGAGAAACTGCTCTGTGTTCTGTTAATTCATCTCACAGAGAGTTACATCTTTCCTTCAAGAAGCCTTCGCTAAGGCTGTTCTTGTGGAATTGGCAAAGGGATATTTGGAAGCCCCTTAGAGGGCTATGGTGAAAAGGAAATATCTTCCGCTCAAAACTGGAAAGAAGCTTGAGAAACTGCTCGTGTTCTGTTAATTCATCTCACAGAGTTACATCTTTCCTTCAAGCAGTTTTCGCTAAGGCTGTTCTTGTGGAATTGGCAAAGGGATATTTGGAAGCCCATAGAGGGCTATGGTGAAAAGGAAATATCTTCCGCTGAAAACTGGAAAGAAGCTTTTGAGAAACTGCTCTGTGTTCTGTTAATTCATCTCACAGAGTTACATCTTTCCCTTCAAGAAGCCTTCGCTAAGGCTGTTCTGTGGAATTGGCAAAGGGATATTTGGAAGCCCATAGAGGGCTATGGTGAAAAGGAAATATCTTCCGCTCAAAACTGGAAAGAAGCTTGAGAAACTGCTCTGTGTTCTGTTAATTCATCTCAGAGTTACATCTTTCCTTCAAGAAGCCTTCGCCAAGGCTGTTCTTGTGGAATTGGCATAGGATATTTGAAGCCCATAGAGGGCTATGGGTGAAAAAGGAAATATCTTCCGCTCAAAACTGGAAAGAAGCTTTAAGAAACTGTTCTGTGTTCTGTTAATTCATCTCACAGAGTTACATCTTTCCTTCAAGAAGCCTTTCGCTAAGGCTGTTCTTGTGGAATTGGCAAAGGATATTAGGAAGCCCATAGAGGGCTATGGTGAAAAAGGAAATATCTTCCGCTCAAAACCGGAAAGAAGCTTTCTGAGAAACTGCTCTGTGTTCTGTTAATTCATCTCACAGAGTTACATCTTTCCTTCAAGAAGCCTTTCGCTAAGGCTGTTCTTGTGGAATTGGCAAAGGATATTTGGAAGCCCTTAGAGGGCTATGGTGAAAAAGGAAATATCTTCCGCTCAAAACTGGAAAGAAGCTTTCTGAGAAACTGCTTGTGTTCTGTTAATTCATCTCACAGAGTTACATCTTTCCCTTCAAGAAGCCTTCCGCTAAGGCTGTTCTTGTGGAATTGGCAAAGGATATTTGGAAGCCCATAGAGGCTATGGTGAAAAAGGAAATATCTTCCGCTCAAAACTGGAAAGAAGCTTTGAGAAACTGCTCTGTGTTCTGTTAATTCATCTCACAGAGTTACATCTTTCCTTCAGCAGTTTTCTGCTAAGGCTGTTCTTGTGGAATTGGCAAAGTGATATTTGGAAGCCCATGAGGGCTATTGAAAAAGGAAATATCTTCCGCTCAAAACTGGAAAGAAGCTTGAGAAACTGCTCTGTGTTCTGTTAATTCATCTCACAGAGTTACATCTTCCTTCAAGAAGCCTTTTCGCTAAGGCTGTTCTTGTGGAATTGGCAAAGTATTTGGAAGCCCATAGAGGGCTATGGTGAAAAGGAAATATCTTCCGCTCAAAACTGGAAAGAAGCTTTCTGAGAAACTGCTCTGTGTTCTGTTAATTCATCTCACAGAGTTACATCTTTCCTTCAAGAAGCCTTTCGCTAAGGCTGTTCTTGTGGAATTGGCAAAGGATATTTGGAAGCCCATAAAGGGCTATGGTGAAAAGGAAATATCTTCCGCTGAAAAACTGGAAAGAAGCTTTCTGAGAAACTGCTCTGTGTTCTGTTAATTCATCTCACAGAGTTACATCTTTCCTTCAAGAAGCCTTCGCTAAGGCTGTTCTTGTGGAATTGGCAAAGTGATATTTGGAAGCTCATAGAGGGCTATGGTGAAAAGGAAATATCTTCCGCTCAAAACTGGAAAGAAGCTTTCTGAGAAACTGCTCTGTGTTCTGTTAATTCATCTCACAGAGTTACATCTTTCCCTTCAAGAAGCCTTTCGCTAAGGCTGTTCTTGTGGAATTGGCAAAGTGATATTTGGAAGCCCATAGAGGGCTATGGTGAAAAAGGAAATATCTTCCGTTCAAACTGGAAAAGAAGCTTGAGAAACTGCTCTGTGTTCTGTTAATTCATCTCACAGAGTTACATCTTTCCTTCAAGAAGCCTTTCGCTAAGGCTGTTCTTGTGGAATTGGCAAAGGGATATTAAAGAGAGGGCTATGGTGAAAAAGGAAACATCTTCCGCTCAAAACTGGAAAGAAGCTTTCTGAGAAACTGCTCTGTGTTCTGTTAATTCATCTCACAGAGTTACATCTTTCAAGAGCCTTTCGCTAAGGCTGTTCTTGTGGAAATTGGCAAAGGGATATTTGGAAGCCCATAGAGGGCTATGGTGAAAAGGAAATATCTTCCGCTCAAAACTGGAAAGAAGCTTTGAGAAACTGCTCTGTGTTCTGTTAATTCATCTCACAGAGTTACATCTTCCTTCAAGAAGCCTTTTCGCTAAGGCTGGTCTTGTGGAATTGGCAAAGGATATTTGGAAGCCCATAGAGGGCTATGGTGAAAAGGAAATATCTTCCGCTCAAAACTGGAAAGAACCTTTCTGAGAAACTGCTCTGTGTTCTGTTAATTCATCTCACAGAGTTACATCTTTCCTTCAAGAAGCCTTCGCTAAGGCTGTTCTTGTGGAATTGGCAAAGTGATATTTGGAAGCCCTTAGAGGCTATGGTGAAAAGGAAATATCTTCCGCTCAAAACTGGAAAGAAGCTTGAGAAACTGCTGTGTTCTGTTAATTCATCTCACAGAGTTACATCTTTCCCTTCAAGAACTCTTTCGCTTAAGGCTGTTCTTGTGGAATTGGCAAAGGATATTTGGAAGCCCATAGAGGGCTATGGTGAAAAGGAAATATCTTCCGCTCAAAACTGGAAAGAAGCTTTCTGAGAAACTGCTCTGTGTTCTTTTAATTCATCTCACAGAGTTACATCTTTCCTTCAAGAAGCCTTTCGCTAAGGCTGTTCTTGGAATTGGCAAAGGATATTTGGAAGCCCATAGAGGGCTCTGGTGAAAAGGAAATATCTTCCGCTCAAAACTGGAAAGAAGCTGAGAAACTGCTCTGTGTTCTGTTAATTCATCTCACAGAGTTACATCTTTCCCTTGAAGAAGCCTTTAGCTAAGGCTGTTCTTGTGAATTGGCAAAGTGATATTTGGAAGCCCATAGAGGGCTATGGTGAAAAGGAAATATCTTCCGCTCAAAACTGGAAAGAAGCTTTCTGAGAAACTGCTCTGTGTTCTGTTAATTCATCTTACAGAGTTACATCTTTCCCTTCAAGAAGCCTTTCGCTAAGGCTGTTCTTGTGGAATTGGCAAAGGATATTTTGTAAGCCCATAGAGGGCTATGGGTGAAAAAGGAAATATCTTCCGTTCAAAACTGGAAAGAAGCTTTCTGAGAAACTGCTCTGTGTTCTGTTAATTCATCTCACAGAGTTACATCTTTCCTTCAAGAAGCCTTTCGCTAAGGCTGTTCTTGTGGAATTGGCAAAGGATATTTGGAAGCCCATAGAGGGCTATGGTGAAAAAGGAAATATTTTCCGCTCAAAACTGGAAAGAAGCTTTCTGAGAAACTGCTGTGTTCTTTTAATTCATCTCACAGAGTTACATCTTTCCTTCAAGAAGCCTTTCGCTAAGGCTGTTCTTGTGGAATTGGCAAAGGATATTTGGAAGCCCATAGAGGGCTATGGTGAAAAGGAAATATCTTCCGTTCAAAACTGGAAAGAAGCTTGAGAAACTGCTCTGTGTTCTGTTAATTCATCTCACAGAGTTACATCTTTCCCTTCAAGAAGCCTTCGCTAAGGCTGTTCTTGTGGAATTGGCAAAGGATATTTGGAAGCCCATAGAGGGCTATGGTGAAAAGGAAATATCTTCCGCTCAAAACTGGAAAGAACCTTTCTGAGAAACTGCTCTGTGTTCTGTTAATTCATCTCACAGAGTTACATCTTTCCTTCAAGAGCCTTTCGCTAAGGCTGTTCTTGTGGAATTGACAAAGGATATTTGAAGCCCATAGAGGGCTATGGTGAAAAGGAAATATCTTCCGCTCAAAACTGGAAAGAAGCTTTCTGAGAAACTGCTTTGTGTTCTGTTAATTCATCTCACAGAGTTACATCTTTCCCTTCAAGAAGCCTTCCGCTAAGGTTGTTCTTGTGGAATTGGCAAAGGATATTTGGAAGCCCATAGAGGTCTATGGTGAAAAGGAAATATCTTCCGCTCAAAACTGGAAAGAAGCTTTCTGAGAAACTGCTCTGTGTTCTGTTAATTCATCTCACAGAGTTACATCTTTCCTTCAAGAAGCCTTTCGCTAAGGCTGTTCTTGTGGAATTGGCAAAGGATATTTGGAAGCCCATAGAGGGCTATGGTGAAAAGGAAATATCTTCCGCTCAAAACTGGAAAGAAGCTTTCTGAGAAACTGCTCTGTGTTCTGTTAATTCATCTCACAGAGTTACATCTTTCCTTCAAGAAGCCTTTCTCGCTAAGGCTGTTCTTGTGGAATTGGCAAAGGATATTTGGAAGCCCATAGAGGTATGGTGAAAAAGGAAATATCTTCCGCTCAAAACTGGAAGAAGCTTGAGAAACTGCTCTGTGTTCTGTTAATTCATCCCACAGAGTTACATCTTTCCTTCAAGGAGCCTTTCGCTAAGGCTGTTCTTGTGGAATTGGCAAGGATATTGGGAAGCCCATAGAGGGCTGTGGTGAAAAAGGAAATATCTTCCGCTCAAAACTGGAAAGAAGCTTTCTGAGAAACTGCTCTGTGTTCTGTTAATTCATCTCACAGAGTTACATCTTTCCCTTCAGAAGCCTTCGCTAAGGCTGTTCTTGTGGAATTGGCAAAGGATATTTGGAAGCCCATAGAGGGCTATGGTGAAAAAAGGAAATATCTTCCGTTCAAAACTGGAAAGAAGCTTTCTGAGAAACTGCTCTGTGTTCTGTTAATTCATCTCACAGAGTTACATCTTTCCTTCAAGAAGCTTTCGCTAAGGCTGTTCTTGTGGAATTGGCAAAGGATATTTGGAAGCCCATAGGGCTATGGTGAAAAGGAAATATCTTCCGTTCAAAACCGGAAAGAAGCTTTCTGAGAAACTGCTCTGTGTTCTGTTAATTCATCTCACAGAGTTACATCTTTCCCTTCAAGAAGCCTTCGCTAAGGCTGTTCTTGTGGAATTGGCAAAGGATATTTTGGAAGCCCATAGAGGGCTATGGTGAAAAGGAAATATCTTCCGCTCAAAACTGGAAAGAAGCTTTCTGAGAAACTGCTCTGTGTTCTGTTAATTCATCCCAGAGTTACATCTTTCCCTTCAAGAAGCCTTCGCTAAGGCTGTTCTTGTGGAATTGGCAAAGGATATTGGAAGCCCATAGAGGGCTATGGTGAAAAGGAAATATCTTCCGTTGAAAACTGGAAAGAAGCTTGAGAAACTGCTCTGTGTTCTGTTAATTCATCTCACAGAGTTACATCTTTCCTTCAAGAAGCCTTTCGCTAAGGTTGTTCTTGTGGAATTGGCAAAGGGATATTTGGAAGCCCATAGAGGGCTATGGTGAAAAGGAAATATCTTCCGCTCAAAACCGGAAAGAAGCTTTCTGAGAAACTCTGCTCTGTGTTCTGTTAATTCATCTCAGAGTTACATCTTTCCTTCAAGAAGCCTTTCGCTAAGGCTGTTCTTGTGAATTGGCAAAGGATATTTGGAAGCCTTAGAGGCCCTGGTGAAAAAGGAAATATCTTCCGCTCAAAACTGGAAAGAAGCTTTCTGAGAAACTGCTCTGTGTTCTTTTTAATTTCATCTCACAGAGTTACATCTTTCCTTCAAGAAGCCTTCCGCTAAGGCTGTTCTTGTGGAATTGGCAAAGGATATTTGGAAACCCTAGAGGTCTATGGTGAAAAGGAAATATCTCCGCTCAAAACTGGAAAGAAGCTTGAGAAACTGCTCTGTGTTCTGTTAATTCATCTCACAGAGTTACATCTTTGCCTTCAGAAGCCTTTCGCTAAGGCTGTTCTTGTGGAATTGGCAAAGGGATATTTGGAAGCCTAGAGGGCTATGGTGAAAAGGAAATATCTTCCGCTCAAAACCGGAAAGAAGCTTTAGAGAAACTGCTCGGTGTTCTTGTTAATTCATGTCACAGAGTTACATCTTTCTCTCAAGAAGCCTTTCGCTAAGGCTGTTCTTGTGGAATTGGCAAAGGATATTGGGAAGCCCATAGAGGGCTATGGTGAAAAGGAAATATCTTCCGTTGAAAACTGGAAAGAAGCTTTCTGAGAAACTGCTCTGTGTTCTGTTAATTCATCTCAGAGTTACATCTTTCCTTCAAGAACCTTTCGCTAAGGTTGTTCTTGTGGAATTGGCAAAGGATATTTGGAAGCCCATCGAGGGCTATGGTGAGAAAGGAAATATCTTCCGCTCAAAACTGGAAAGAAGCTTGAGAAACTACTCTGTGTTCTGTTAATTCATGTCACAGAGTTACATCTTTCCTTCAAGAAGCCTTTCGCTAAGGCTGTTCTTGTGGAATTGGCAAAGGATATTTGGAAGCCCATAGAGGGCTAGGGTGAAAAAGGAAATATCTTCCGTTGAAAAAACTGGAAAGAAGCTTTCTGAGAAACTGCTCTGTGTTCTGTTAATTCATCTCACAGAGTTACATTTTCCTTCAAGAAGCCTTTCGCTAAGGCTGTTCTTGTGGAATTGGCAAAGGATATTAGGAAGCCCATAGAGGGCTATGGTGAAAAAGGAAATATCTTCCGCTTCAAAACCGGAAAGAAGCTTGAGAAACTGCTCTGTGTTCTGTTAATTCATCTCACAGAGTTACATCTTTCCTTCAAGAAGTTTTCGCTAAGGCTGTTCTGTGGAATTGGCAAAGGATATTTGGAAGCCCTTAGAGGGCTATAGTGAAAAAGGAAATATCTTCCGCTCAAAACTGGAAAGAAGCTTGAGAAACTGCTTGTGTTCTGTTAATTCATCTCACAGAGTTACATCTTTCCCTTCAAGAAGCCTTCGCTAAGGCTGTTCTTGTGGAATTGGCAAAGGGATATTTGGAAGCCCATAGAGGTCTATGGTGAAAAAGGAAATATCTTCCGCTCAAAACTGGAAAGAAGCTTTGAGAAACTGCTCTGTGTTCTGTTAATTCATCTCACAGAGTTACATCTTTCCTTCAAGAAGCCTTTCGCTAAGGCTGTTCTTGTGGAATTGGCAAAGTGATATTTGGAAGCCCATAAAGGGCTATGGTGAAAAGGAAATATCTTCCGCTCAAAACTGGAAAGAAGCTTTCTGAGAAACTGCTCTGTGTTCTGTTAATTCATCTCACAGAGTTACATCTTTCCCTTCAGCCTTTCGCTAAGGCTGTTCTTGTGGAATTGGCAAAGGATATTTGGAAGCCCATAGAGGCTATGGTGAAAAGGAAATATCTTCCGCTCAAAACTGGAAAGAAGCTTGAGAAACTGCTCTGTGTTCTGTTAATTCATCTCACAGAGTTACATCTTTCCTTCAAGAAGCCTTTCGCTAAGGCTGTTCTTGTGGAATTGGCAAAGTGATATTTGGAAGCCCATAAAGGGCTATGGTGAAAAAGGAAATATCTTCCGTTGAAAACTGGAAAGAAGCTTTCTGAGAAACTGCTCTGTGTTCTGTTAATTCATCTCACAGAGTTACATCTTTCCTTCAAGAAGCCTTCGCTAAGGCTGTTCTTGTGGAATTGGCAAAGTGATATTTGGAAGCTCATAGAGGGCTACGGTGAAAAGGAAATATCTTCCGTTCAAAACTGGAAAGAAGCTTTCTGAGAAACTGCTCTGTGTTCTGTTAATTCATCTCACAGAGTTACATCTTTGCCTTCAAGAAGCCTTTCGCTAAGGCTGTTCTTGTGGAATTGGCAAAGTGATATTTGGAAGCCCATAGAGGCTATGGTGAAAAGGAAATATCTTCCGCTCAAAACTAGAAAGAAGCTTTCTGAGAAACTGCTCTGTGTTCTGTTAATTCATCTCACAGAGTTACATCTTTCCTTCAAGAAGCCTTCGCTAAGGCTGTTCTTGTGGAATTGGCAAAGGGATATTTGGAAGCAAATAGAGGGCTATGGTGAAAAAGGAAATATCTTCCGTTCAAAACCGGAAAGAAGCTTTCTGAGAAACTGCTCTGTGGTCTGTTAACTCATCTCACAGACTTACATCTTTCTCTTCAAGAGCCTTTCGCTAAGGCTGTTCTTTTGGAATTGGCAAAGGGATATTTGGAAGCAAATAGAGGGCTATGGTGAAAAAGGAAATATCTTCCGTTCAAAACTGGAAGGAAGCTTTCTGAGAAACTGCTCGGTGTTCTGTTAAATCATCTCACAGAGTTACATCTTTCCCTTAAAGAAGCCTTTCGCTAAGGCTGGTCTTGTGGAATTGGCAAAGTGATATTTGGAAGCCCATAGAGGGCTATGGTGAAAAAGGAAATATCTTCCGTTCAAAACTGGAAAGAAGCTTTCTGAGAAACTGCTCTGTGTTCTGTTAATTCATCTCACAGAGTTACATCTTTCACTTCAAGAAGCCTTTCGCTAAGGCTGTTCTTGTGGAATTGGCAAAGTGATATTTGGAAGCAGAGGGCTATGGTGAGAAAGGAACATATCTTCCGTTGAAAACTGAAAGAAGCTTTCTGAGAAACTGCTCTGTGTTCTGTTAATTCATCTCACAGAGTTACATCTTTCCCTTCAAGAATCCTTCGCTAAGGTTGTTCTTGTGGAATTGGCAAAGGATATTTGGAAGCCCTTAGAGGGCTATGGTGAAAAGGAAATATCTTCCGCTCAAAACTGGAAAGAAGCTTTCTGAGAAACTGCTCTGTGTTCTGTTAATTCATCTGACAGAGTTACATCTTTCCCTTAAAGAAGCCTTCGCTAAGGTTGTTATTGTGGAATTGGCAAAGTGATATTTGGAAGCCCATAGAGGGCTATGGTGAAAAAGTAAATATCTTCGCTCAAAACTGGAAAGAAGCTTTCTGAGAAACTGCTCTGTGTTCTGTTAATTCATCTTACAGACTTACATCTTTCCTTCAGCCTTTCGCTAAGGCTGTTCTTGTGGAATTGGCAAAGGATATTTGGAAGCCCATAGAGGCTATGGTGAAAAAGGTAAATATCTTCCGTTCAAAACTGGAAAGAACCTTTCTGAGAAACTGCTCTGTGTTCTGTTAATTCATCTTACAGAGTTACATCTTTCCCTTCAAGAAGCCTTCGCTAAGGCTGTTCTTGTGGAATTGGCAAAGTGATATTTGGTTACCCATAGAGGGCTACGGTGAAAAGGAAATATCTTCCGTTCTCAAAACTGGAAAGAAGCTTGAGAAACTGCTCTGTGTTCTGTTAATTCATCTCACAGGAGTTACATCTTTCCTTCAAGAAGCCTTTCGCTAAGGCTGTTCTTGTGGAATTGACAAGGATATTTGGAAGCCCATAGAGGGCTATGGTGAAAAGGAAATATCTTCCGCTCAAAACTGGAAAGAAGCTTTCTGAGAAACTGCTGTGTTCTTGTTATTTCATCTCACAGAGTTACATCTTTCCTTCAAGAAGCCTTCGCTAAGGTTGTTCTTGTGGAATTGGCAAAGGATATTTGGAAGCCCTTAGAGGTCTATGGTGAAAAGGAAATATCTTCCGCTCAAAACTGGAAAGAAGCTTTCTGAGAAACTGCTCTGTGTTCTGTTAATTCATCTCACAGAGTTACATCTTTCCTTCAAGAAGCCTTTCGCTAAGGCTGTTCTTGTGGAATTGGCAAAGGATATTTGGAAGCCCATAAGGGCTATGGTGAAAAGGAAATATCTTCCGCTCAAAACTGGAAAGAACCTTTCTGAGAAATTGCTCTGTGTTCTGTTAATTCATCTCACAGAGTTACATCTTTCTCTTCAAGAAGCCTTTCGCTAAGGCTGTTCTTGTGGAATTGGCAAAGGATATTTGGAAGCCCATAGAGGTATGGTGAAAAGGAAATATCTTCCGCTCAAAAGTGGAAGGAAGCTTTCTGAGAAACTGCTCTGTGTTCTGTTAATTCATCCCACAGAGTTACATCTTTCCTTCAAGAGCCTTTCGCTAAGGCTGTTCTTGTGGAATTGGCAAAGGATATTGGAAGCCCATAGAGGGCTATGGTGAAAAGGAAATATCTTCCGCTCAAAACTGGAAAGAAGCTTTCTGAGAAACTGCTCTGTGTTCTGTTATTCATCTCACAGAGTTACATCTTTCCCTTCACAGAATCCTTTCGCCAAGGCTGTTCTTGTGGAATTGGCAAAGGATATTTGGAAGCCCATAGAGGGCTATGGTGAAAAGGAAATATCTTCCATTCAAAACTGGAAAGAAGCTTTCTTAGAAACTGCTCTGTGTTCTGTTAATTCATCTCATAGTTACATCTTTCCTTCGAGTAGCCTTTCGCTAAGGCTGTTCTTGTGGAATTGGCAAAGGATATTTGGAAGCCCATAGAGGGCTATGGTGAAAAGGAAATATCTTCCGCTTCAAAACTGAAAGAAGCTTGAGAAACTGCTTTGTGTTCTTTTATTTCATCTCACAGAGTTACATCTTTCCTTCAAGAAGCCTTCCGCTAAGGTTGTTCTTGTGGAATGGCAAAGGATATTTGGAAGCCCATAGCGGTCTATGGTGAAAAAGGAAATATCTTCCGCTCAAAACTGGAAAGAAGCTTTCTGAGAAACGCCTGTGTTCTGTTAATTCATCTCACAGAGTTACATCTTTGCCTTCAAAAGCTTTTCGCTAAGGCTGTTCTTGTGGAATTGGCAAAGGATATTTGGAAGCCCTTAGGGGCTATGGTGAAAAGGAAAAATAACTTCCGTTCAAAACCGGAAAGAAGATTTCTGAGAAACTGCTCGGTGTTCTTTTAATTCATGTCACAGAGTTACATCTTTCTCTTCAAGAAGCCTTCGCTAAGGCTGTTCTTGTGGAATTGGCAAAGGGATATTGGGAAGCCCATAGAGGGCTATGGTGAAAAGGAAATATCTTCCGTTGAAAACTGGAAAGAAGCTTTCTGAGAAACTGCTCTGTGTTCTGTTAATTCATCTCACAGAGTTACATCTTTCCCTTCAAGAATCCTTTCGCTAAGGTTGTTCTTGTGGATTTGGCAAAGGGATATTTGGAAGCCCATAGAGGGCTATGGTGAAAAAGGAATATCTTCCGTTCAAAACTGGAAAGAAGCTTTAGAAACTACTCTGTGTTCTGTTAATTCATGTCACAGAGTTACATCTTTCCTTCAAGAAGCCTTCGCTAAGGCTGTTCTTGTGGAATTGGCATAGGATATTTGGAAGCCCATAGAGGGCTAGGGTGAAAAAGGAAATATCTTCCGTTGAAAACTGGAAAGAAGCTTTCTGAGAAACTGCTCTGTGTTCTGTTAATTCATCTCACAGAGTTACATCTTTCCGTTCAAGTTTCGCTAAGGCTGTTCTTGTGGAATTGGCAAAAGATTATATTAGGAAGCCCATAAAGGGCTATGGTGAAAAGGAAATATCTTCCTTCAAAACCGGAAAGAAGCTTTCGAGAAACTGCTCTGTGTTCTTTTAATTCATCTCACAGAGTTACATCTTTCCTTCAAGAAGCCTTTCGCTAAGGCTGTTCTTGTGGAATTGGCAAGGGATATTTGAAGCCCTTAGAGGGCTATAGTGAAAAAGGAAATATCTTCCGCTCAAAACTGGAAAGAAGCTTTCTGAGAAACTGCTTTGTGTTCTTTTATTTCATCTCACAGAGTTACATCTTTCCTTCAAGAAGCCTTCCGCTAAGGTTGTTCTTGTGGAATTGGCAAAGGATATTTGGAAGCCCTTAGAGGCTATGGTGAAAAGGAAATATCTTCCGCTCAAAACTGGAAAGAAGCTTGAGAAACGCCTGTGTTCTGTTAATTCATCTCACAGAGTTACATCTTTCCTTCAAGAAGCCTTTCACTAAGGCTGTTCTTGTGGAATTGGCATAGGGATATTTGGAAGCCCTTAGAGGGCTAGGGTGAAAAGGAAATATCTTCCTGAAAACTGGAAAGAAGCTTGAGAAACTGTTCTGTGTTCTGTTAATTCATCTCACAGAGTTACATCTTTCCCTTCAAGAAGCCTTTCACAAGGCTGTTCTTGTGGAATTGGCAAAGTTATATTAGGAAGCCCATAAAGGGCTATATTGAAAAAGGGAATATCTTCCGTTCAAAACTGGAAAGAAGCTTGAGAAACTGCTCTGTGTTCTGTTAATTCATCTCACAGAGTTACATCTTTCCCTTCAAGAAGCCTTTCGCTAAGGCTGTTCTTGTGGAATTGGCAAAGTGATATTAGGAAGCCCATAAAGGGCTATGGTGAAAAAGGAAATATCTTCCGTTGAAAACTGGAAAGAAGCTTGAAAACTGCTCTGTGTTCTGTTAATTCATCTCACAGAGTTACATCTTTCCTTCACAGCCTTTCGCTAAGGCTGTTCTTGTGGAATTGGCAAAGTGATATTTGGAAGCTCATAGAGGGCTACTGGTGAAAAAGGAAATATCTTCCGTTCAAAACTGGAAAGAAGCTTGAGAAACTGCTCTGTGTTCTGTTAATTCATCTCAGAGTTACATCTTTCCCTTCAAGAAGCCTTCGCTAAGGCTGTTCTTGTGGAATTGGCAAAGTGATATTTGGAAGCCCATAGAGGGCTATGGTGAAAAGGAAATATCTTCCGCTCAAAACTAGAAAGAAGCTTTCTGAGAAACTACTCTGTGTTCTGCTTAATTCATCACAGAGTTACATCTTTCCTTCAAGAAGCCTTTGCTAAGGCTGTTCTTGTGGCAAAGGATATTTGGAAGCAAATAGAGGGCTATGGTGAAAAAGGAAATATCTTCCGTCAAAACTGGAAAGAAGCTTGAGAAACTGCTCTGTGGTCTGTTAACTCATCTCACAGACTTACATCTTTCTCTCAAGAGCCTTTCGCTAAGGCTGTTCTTTGGAATTGGCAAAGGATATTTGGAAGCCCTTAGAGGGCTATGGTGAAAAGGAAATATCTTCCGCTCAAAACTGGAAGGAAGCATTCTGAGAAACTGCTCGGTGTTCTGTTAATTCATCTCACAGTGTTACATCTTTCCCTTAAGAAGCCTTTCGCTAGGCTGGTCTTGTGGAATTTGCAAAGTGATATTTGGAAGCCCATAGAGGGCTACGGTGAAAAAGGAAATATCTTCCGCTCAAAACTGGAAAGAACTTTTCTGAGAAACTGCTCTGTGTTCTGTTAATTCATCTCACAGAGTTACATCTTTCACTTCACAGTTTCGCTAAGGCTGTTCTTGTGGAATTGGCAAAGTGATATTTGGAAGCCCTTAGAGGCTATGGTGAAAAAGGAAATATCTTCCGCTCAAAACTGAAAAGAAGCTTTCTGAGAAACTGATCTGTGGTCTGTTAATTCATCTCACAGAGTTATATCTTTCCTTCAAGAAGCCTTTCGCTAAGGTTGTTCTTGTGGAATTGGCAAGGATATTTGGAAGCCCAGAGGGCTATGGTGAAAAGGAAATATCTTCCGCTCAAAACTGGAAGGAAGCTTTCTGAGAAACTGCTCTGTGTTCTGTTAATTCATCTCACAGAGTTATCTTTCCTAAAGAAGCTCTTCGCTAAGGTTGTTATTGTGGAATGGCAAAGGATATTTGGAAGCCCATAGAGGGCTATGGTGAAAAGTAAATATCTTCCGCTCAAAACTGGAAAGAAGCTTTCTGAGAAACTGCTCTGTGTTCTGTTAATTCATCTTACAGACTTACATCTTTTTCCTTCAAGGCAGCCTTCGCTAAGGCTGTTCTTGTGGAATTGGCAAAGGGATATTTGGAAGCCCATAGAGGGCTATGGTGAAAAAGGAAATATCTTTCGTTGAAAACTGGAAATAAGCTTTCTGAGAAACTACTCTGTGTTCTTTTAATTCATCTCACAGAGTTACATCTTTCCCTTCAAGAAGCCTTTCGCTAAGGCTGTTCTTGTGGAATTGGCATAGGGATATTTGGAAGCCCATAGAGGGCTACGGTGAAAAAGGAAATCTCTTCCGTTCAAAACTGGAAAGAAGCTTTCCGAGAAACTGCTCTGTGTTCTGTTAATTCATCTTACAGACTTACATCTTTAACTTCAAGAAGGCTTTCGCTAAGGCTGTTCTTGAGGAATTGGCAAAGTGATATTTGGTAACCCATAGAGGCTATGTGGTGAAAAGGAAATATCTTCCGCTTCAAAACTGGAAAGAAGCTTGAGAAACTGCTCTGTGTTCTGTTAATTCATCTCACAGAGTTACATCTTTCCTTCAAGAAGCCTTTCGCTAAGGCTGTTCTTGTGGAATTGGCAAGGGATATTTGGAAGCAAATAGAGGGCTATGGTGAAAAGGAAATATCTTCCGCTCAAAACTGGAAAGAAGCTGAGAAACTGCTTTGTGTTCTTTTAATTCATCTCACAGAGTTACATCTTTCCCTTCAAGAAGACTTTCGCTAAGGTTGTTCTTGTGGAATTGTCAAAGGATATTTGGAAGCCTAGAAGGCTACGGTGAAAAAGTAAATATCTTCCGCTCAAAACTGGAAAGAAGCTTCTGAGAACTGCTCTGTGTTCTGTTAATTCATCTTACAGAGTTACATCTTTCCCTTCAAGAAGCCTTCGCTAAGGCTGTTCTTGTGGAATTGGCAAAGGATATTTGGCCCATAGAGGGCTACGGTGAAAAGGAAATATCTTCCGCTCAAAACTGGAAAGAAGCTTGAGAAACTGCTCTGTGTTCTGTTAATTCATCTCACAGGGTTACATCTTTCCTCTCAAGCAAGCCTTTCGCTAAGGCTGTTCTTGTGGAATGACAAAGGGATATTTGGAAGCCCATAGAGGGCTGCTATGGTGAAAAGGAAATATCTTCCGCTCAAAACTGGAAAGAAGCTTGAGAAACTGCTCTGTGTTCTTTTAATTCATCTCACAGAGTTACATCTTTCCCTTCAAGAATCCTTCCGCTAAGGTTGTTCTTGTGAATTGGCAAAGGATATTTGAAGCCCTTAGAGGTCTATGGTGAAAAAGGGAAAAATCTTCCGCTCAAAACTGGAAAGAAGCTTGAGAAACTGCTCTGTGTTCTGTTAATTCATCTCACAGAGTTACATCTTTCCTTCAAGAAGTTTTCGATAAGTTTGTTCTTGTGGAATTGGCAAAGGATATTTGGAAGCCCATAGAGGGCTATGGTTAAAAAAAGGAAATATCTTCCGCTCAAAACTGGAAAGGAGCTTGAGAAACTGCTCTGTGTTCAGTTAATTCATCTCACAGAGTTACATCTTTCCTTCAAGAAGCCTTTCAAGGCTGTTCAGAATTGGCAAAGTGATATTAGAAGCCCATAGAGGGCTATGGTGAAAGCAGAAATATCTTCCGCTCAAAACTGGAAAGAAGCTTTCTGAGAAACTGCTCTGTGTTCTGTTAATTCATGTCACAGAGTTACATCTTTCCTTCAAGAAGCCTTTCGCTAAGGCTGTTCTTGTGGAATTGGCAAAGGATATTTGGAAGACCATAGAGGGCTGGCTGAAAAGGAACATCTTCCGTCTGAAACTGGAAAGAAGCTTTCTGAGAAACTGCTCTGTGTTCTGTTAATTCATCTCACAGAGTTACATCTTTCCTTCAAGCCTTCGCTAAGGCTGTTCTTGTGGAATTGGCAAGATTATATTAGGAAGCCCATAAAGGGCTATGGTGAAAAAGGAAATATCTTCCGCTCAAAACCGGAAAGAAGCTTGAGAAACTGCTCTGTGTTCTGCTACTTCATCACAGTGTTACATCTTCCTTCAAGAAGCCTTCGCTAAGGCTGTTCTTGTGGAATTGGCAAAGGATATTTGAAGCCCTTAGAGGGCTATGGTGAAAAAGGAAATATCTTCCTAAAACTGGAAAGAAGCTTTCTGAGAAACTGCTCGGTGTTCTGTTAATTCATGCGTCACAGAGTTACATCTTTCCTTCAAGAAGCCTTGATAAGTTTGTTCTTGTGGAATTGGCAAAGGATATTTGGAAGCCCATAGAGGTCTATGGTGAAAAAGGAAATATCTTCCGCCCAAAACTGGAAAGAAGCTTGAGAAACTGCTCTGTGTTCTGTTAATTCATCTCTGAGTTACATCTTTCCTTCAAGAAGCCTTTCGCTAAGGCTGTTCTTGTGGAATTGGCAAGTGATATTTGGAAGCCCATAAAGGGCTATGGTGAAAAAGGAAATATCTCCGCTCAAAACCGGAAAGAAGCTCTGAGAAACTGCCTGTGTTCTTTTAATTCATCTCACAGAGTTACATCTTTACCTTCAAGAAGCCTCTTTAACTAAGGCTGTTCTTGTGGAATGGCAAAGTGATATTTGAAGCCCATAGAGGTCTATGGTGAAAAGGAAATATCTTCCGCTCAAAACTGGGTAAGCTTGAGAAACTGCTCTGTGTTCTGTTAATTCATCTCACAGAGTTACATCTTTCCGCCAAGAAGCCTCGCTAAGGCTGTTGTTGTGGAATTGGTAAAGGGATATTTGGAAGCAAATAGAGGGCTGTGGTGAAAAGGAAATATCTTCCGCTCAAACTGAAAGAAGCTTTCTTGAGTAACTGCTCTGTGTTCTGTTAATTCATCTCACAGAGTTACATCTTTCCTTCAAGAAGCCTTCGCCAAGGCTGTTCTTGTGGAATTGGCATAGGATATTTGGAAGCCCAGAGGCTACGGTGAAAAGGAAATCTCTTCCGTTCAAAACTGGAAAGAAGCTTGAGAAACTGCTCTGTGTTCTGTTAATTCATCTTACAGACTTACATCTTTAACTTCAAGAAGGCCTTTTCGCTAAGGCTGTTCTTGAGGAATTGGCAAAGTGATATTTGGTAACCCATAGAGGGCTACGGTCAAAAGGAAATATCTTCCGCTGCTCAAAACTGGAAAAGAAGTTTTCTGAGAAACTGCTCTGTGTTCTGTTAATTCATCTCACAGAGTTACATCTTCCTCTCGCAGCCTTTCGCTAAGGCTGTTCTTGTGGAATTGGCAAGGATATTTGGAAGCATAGAGGCTATGGTGAAAAGGAAATATATCTTCCGCTCAAAACTGGAAAGAAGCTTGAGAAACTGCTTTGTGTTCTGTTAATTCATCTCACAGAGTTACATCTTTCCTTCAAGAAGACTTTCGCCAAGGCTGTTCTTGTGGAATTGGCAAGGATATTTGGAAGCCCATAGAGGGCTACGGTGAAAAAGTAAATATCTTCCGCTCAAAACTGGAAAGAAGCTTGAGAAACTGCTCGTGTTCTGTTAATTCATCTACAGACTTACATCTTCCTTCAAGAAGCCTTCGCTAAGGCTGTTCTTGTGGAATTGGCAAAGGATATTTGTTACCCATAGAGGGCTGCGGTGAAAAGGAAATATCTTCCGCTCAAAACTGGAAAAAGCTTGAGAAACTGCTCAGTTCTGTTAATTCATCTCACAGGGTTACATCTTTCCTTCACAGTTTCGCAAGGCTGTTCTTGTGGAATTGACAAAGGATATTTGGAAGCCCATAGAGGGCTATGGTGAAAAGGAAATATCTTCCGTCAAAACTGGAAAGAAGCTTTCTGAGAAACTGCTTTGTGTTCTTTATTCATCTCACAGAGTTACATCTTTCCCTTCTGAGCCTTTCGCTAAGGTTGTTCTTGTGGAATTGGCAAAGGATATTTGAAGCCCTTAGAGTTCTATGGTGAAAAGGAAATACCTTCCGCTCAAAACTGGAAAGAACCTTTCTGAGAACTGCTCTGTGTTCTGTTAATTCATATCTCACAGAGTTACATCTTTCCTTCAAGAAGTTTTCGCCAAGGCTGTTCTTGTGGAATTGGCAAAGTTATATTAGGAAGCCCATAAGTAGGCTGCCATGTGGTAAAAGGAAATATCTTCCGCCCAAACTGAAAGAAGCTTTCTAGAAAACTGCTCTGTGTTCTGTTAATTCATCCTCACAGAGTTGCATCTTCCTCAAGAAGCCTTTCGCTAAGGCGTTTCTTGTGGAATTGGCAAGGATATTTGGAAGCCTTAGAGGCTATGGTGAAAAGGAAATATCTTCCGCTCAAAATTTGGAAAGAAGCTTTCTGAGAAACTGCTCTGTGTTCTGTTATTCATCTCACAGAGTTACATCTTTCCTTCAAGAAGCCTTCGCCTAAGGTTGTTCTTGTGGAATTGGCAAGGATATCAAGCCCTTAGAGCTATGGTGAAAAGGAAATATCTTCCGCTCAAAACTGAAAGAAGCTTGAGAAACTGCTCTGTGTTCTGTTAATTCATCTCACAGAGTTACATCTTTCCCTTCAAGAAGTTTTCGATAAGGCTGTTCCCTGGTGGAATTGGCAAGGATATTTGGAAGCCCACAGAGGGCTATGGTGTGAAAAGGAAATATCTTCCGCTCAAAACTGGAAAGGAGCTTGAGAAACCGCTCTGTGTTCTGTTAATTCATCTCACAGAGTTACATTTTCCCTTCACAGCCTTCGCTAAGGCTGTTCTTGTGGAATTGGCAAGGATATTGGAAGTTTACAAAGGGCTATGGTGAAAATGAAATAATCTTCCGCTCAAAACTGGAAAGAAGCTTGAGAAACCTGCTTTGTGTTCCGTTAATTCATCTCACAGAGTTACATCTTTTCCTCTCCAGTTTCACAAGGTTGTTCTGTGAATTGGCAAAGGGATATTTGGAAGCCCTTAGATTTCTATGGTGAAAAGGAAATATCTTCCGCTCAAAACTGGAAAAGAAGTTTTCTTGAGAAACTGCCTGTGTTCTGTTAATTCATCTCACAGAGTTACATCTTTCCTTCAAGAAGCCTTTCGCTAAGGCTGTTCTTGTGAATTGGCAAAGGATATTTGAAGCCCTTAGAGTTCTATGGTGAAAAAGGAAATATCTTCCGTTCAAAACTGGAAAGAAGCTTTCTGAGAAACTGCTTTGTGTTCTGTTAATTCATCTCACAGAGTTACATCTTTCCTTCACAGCCTTCGCTAAGGCTGTTCTTGTGGAATTGGCAAGGATATTTGGAAGCCCATAGAAGGCTATGGTGAAAAAGGAAATATCTTCCGTTGAAAACTGGAAAGAAGCTTTCTGAGAAACTACTCTGTGTTCTTTAATTCATCTCACAGAGTTACATCTGTCCATTCAAGAAGCCTTTCGCTAAGGCTGTTCTTGTGGAATTGGCAAAGTGATATTAGGAAGCCCATAGAGGGCTATGGTGAAAAAGGAAATATCTTCCGCTCAAAACTGGAAAGAAGCTCTGAGAAACTGCTCTGTGTTCTGTTAATTCATCTCACAGAGTTACATCTTTCCTTCAAGAAGCCTTCGCTAAGGTTGTTCTTGTGGAACGGGCAAAGGGATATTTGCAAGCCCATAGAGGGCTATGGTGAAAAAGGAAATATCTTCCGTTCAAAACTGGAAAGAAGCTTTCTGAAAAACTGCTCTGTGTTCTGTTAATTCATCTCACACAGTTACATCTTTCCTTCAAGAAGCCTTTCGCTAAGGCTGTTCTTGTGGAATTGGCAAAGTTATATTCGGAAGCCCATAAAGGGCTATGGTGAAAAAGGAAATATCTTCCGTTCAAAACCGAAAGAAACTTTCTTAGAAACTGCTCTGTGTTCTGTTAATTCATCTCACAGAGTTACATCTTCCTTCAAGAAGCCTTCCGCTAATGCTGTTCTTGTGGAATTGGCAAGTGATATTAGGAAGCCCATAAAGTGCTATGGTGAAAAAGGAAATATCTTCCGTTCAAAACCGGAAAGAAGCTTTCTGAGAAATTGCTCTGTGTTCTGTTAATTCATCTCACAGAGTTACATCTTTCTCTTCAAGAAGCCTTTCGCTAAGGCTGTTCTTGTGGAATTGGCAAAGGATATTTGGAAGCCCATAGAGGGCTATGCTGATAAAGGAACTATCTTCCGCTCAAAACTGGAAGGAGGCTTTCTGAGAAACTGCTCTGTGTTCTGTTAATTCATCCCACAGAGTTACATCTTTCCCTTCAAGGAGCCTTTCGCTATGGCTGTTCTTGTGGAATTGGCAAAGGGATATTTGGAAGCCCATAAGGGGCTATGGTGAAAAAGGAAATATCTTCCGTTCGAAACTGGAAAGAAGCTTTCTGAGAAACTGCTCGGTGTTCTGTTAATTCATCTCACAGAGTTAAATCTTTCCCTTAAAGAAGCCTTTCGCTAAGGCTGGTCTTGTGGAATTGGCAAAGTGATATTTGGAAGCCCATAGAGGGCTATGGTGAAAAAGGAAATATCTTCCGTTCAAAACTGGAAAGAACCTTTCTGAGAAACTGCTCTGTGTTCTGTTAATTCATCTCACAGAGTTACATCTTTCACTTCAAGAAACCTTTCTATAAGGCTGTTCTTGTGGAATTGGCAAAGTGATATTTGGAAGCCCTTAGAGGGCTATGGTGAAAAAGGAAATATCTTCCGTTGAAAACTGGAAAGAAGCTTTCTGAGAAACTGCTCTGTGGTCTGTTAATTCATCTCACAGAGTTACATCTTTCCCTTCAAGAATAATTTCGCTAAGGTTGTTTTTGTGGAATTGGCAAAGGGATATTTGGAAGCCCATAGAGGGCTATGGTGAAAAAGGAAATATCTTCCGTTCAAAACTGGAAAGAAGCTTTCTGAGAAACTGCTCTGTGTTCTGTTAATTCATGTCACAGAGTTACATCTTTCCCTTAAAGAAGCCTTTCGCTAAGGTTGTTATTGTGGAATTGGCAAAGTGGTATTTGGAAGCCCATAGAGGGCTATGGTGAAAAAGAAAATATCTTCCGTTCAAAACTGGAAAGAAGCTTTCTGAGAGACTGCTCTGTGTTCTTTTAATTCATCTCACAGAATTACATCTTTCCCTTCAAGAAGCCTTTCGCTAAGGCTGTTCTTGTGGAATTGGCAAAGCTTTGTTTGGAAGCCCATAGAGGGCAATGGTGAAAAAGGAAATATCTTCCGTTGAAAACTGGAAAGAAGCTTTCTGAGAAACTACTCTGTGTTCTTTTAATTCATCTCACAGAGTTACATCTTTCCCTTCAAGAAGCCTTTCGCTAAGGCTGTTCTTGTGGAATTGACAAAGGGATATTTGGAAGCCCATAGAGGGCTATGGTGAAAAAGGAAATATCTTCCGTTCAAAACTGGAAAGAAGCTTTCTGAGAAACTGCTTTGTGTTCTTTTATTTCATCTCACAGAGTTACATCTTTCCCTTCAAGAAGCCTTCCGCTAAGGTTGTTCTTGTGGAATTGGCAAAGGGATATTTGAAGCCCATAGAGGCTATGGTGAAAAGGAAATATCTTCCGTTCAAAACTGGAAAGAACCTTTCTGAGAAACTGCTCTGTGTTCTGTTAATTCATCTCACAGAGTTACATCTTTCCCTTCAAGAAGCCTTTCGCTAAGGCTGTTCTTGTGGAATTGGCAAAGTTATATTAGGAAGCCCATAAAGGGCTATGGTGAAAAATATCTTCCTTCAAAACCGGAAAGAAGCTTTCTTAGAAACTGCTCTGTGTTCTGTTAATTCATCTCACAGAGTTACATCTTTCCCTTCAAGAAGCCTTTCGCTAAGGCTATTCTTGTGGAATTGGCAAAGGGATATTTGGAAGCCCTCAGAGGGCTATGGTGAAAAAGGAAATATCTTCCGTTCAAAATTGGAAAGAAGCTTTCTGAGAAACTGCTTCATGTTCTTTTATTTCATCTCACAGAGTTACATCTTTCCCTTCAAGAAGCCTTCCGCTAAGGTTGTTCTTGTGGAATTGGCAAAGGCATGTTTGGAAGCCCTTAGAGGTCTATGGTGAAAAAGGAAAAATCTTCCGTTCAAAACTGGAAAGAAGCTTTCTGAGAAACTGCTCTGTGTTCTGTTAATTCATCTCACAGAGTTACATCTTTCCATTCAAGAAGCCTTTCGATAAGTTTGTTCTTGTGGAATTGGCAAAGGGATATTTGGAAGCCCATAGAGGGCTATGGTTAAAAAGGAAATATCTTCCGTTCAAAACTGGAAAGGAGCTTTCTGAGAAACTGCTCTGTGTTCTGTTAATTCATCTCACAGAGTTACATCTTTCCCTTCAAGAAGCCTTTCGCTAAGGCTGTTCTTGTGGAATTGGCAAAGTGATATTAGGAAGCCCATAAAGGGCTATGGTGAAAAAGGAAATATCTTCCGTTCAAAACCGGAAAGAAGCATTCTGAGAAATTGCTCTGTGTTCTGTTAATTCATCTCACAGAGTTACATCTTTTCCTTCAAGAAGCCTTTCGCTAAGGCTGTTCTTGTGGAATTGGCAAAGGGATATTTAGAAGCCCATAGAAGGCTATGGTGAAAAAGGAAATATCTTCCGTTGAAAACTGGAAAGAAGCTTTCTGAGAAACTACTCTGTGTTCTTTTAATTCATCTCACAGAGTTACATCTGTCCATTCAAGAAGCCTTTCGCTAAGGCTGTTCTTGTGGAATTGGCAAAGTGATATTAGGAAGCCCATAGAGGGCTATGGTGAAAAAGGAAATATCTTCCGCTTCAAAACTGGAAAGAAGCTTGAGAAACTGCTCTGTGTTCTGTTAATTCATCTCACAGAGTTACATCTTTCCCTTCAAGAAGCCTTCGCTAAGGTTGTTCTTGTGGAACTGGCAAAGGATATTTGCAAGCCCATAGAGGGCTATGGTGAAAAAGGAAATATCTTCCGCTTCAAAACTGGAAAGAAGCTTTTGAGAAACTGCTCTGTGTTCTGTTAATTCATCTCACAGAGTTACATCTTTCCTTCAAGAAGCCTTTCGCTAAGGCTGTTCTTGTGGAATTGGCAAAGTTATATTAGGAAGCCCATAAAGGCTATGGTGAAAAGGAAATATCTTCCGTTCAAAACCGGAAAGAAACTTTCTTGAGAAACTGCTCTGTGTTCTGTTAATTCATCTCACAGAGTTACATCTTTCCTTCAAGAAGCCTTCCGCTAATGCTGTTCTTGTGGAATTGGCAGTGATATTAGGAAGCCCATAAAGTGCTATGGTGAAAAGGAAATATCTTCCGCTCAAAAGCGGAAAGAAGCTTTCTGAAATTGCTCTGTGTTCTGTTAATTCATCTCACAGAGTTACATCTTTCTCTTCAAGAAGCCTTTCGCTAAGGCTGTTCTTGTGGAATTGGCAAAGGGATATTTGGAAGCCCATAGAGGGTATGCTGATAAAGGAACTATCTTCCGTTCAAAACTGGAAGGAGGCTTTCTGAGAAACTGCTCTGTGTTCCGTTAATTCATCCCACAGAGTTACATCTTTCCCTTCAAGGAGCCTTTCGCTATGGCTGTTCTTGTGGAATTGGCAAAGGGATATTTGGAAGCCCATAGAAGGCTATGGTGAAAAAGGAAATATCTTCCGTTGAAAACTGGAAAGAAGCTTTCTGAGAAACTGCTCTGTGTTCTGTTAATTCATCTCACAGAGTTACATTTTTCCCTTCCAGAATCCTTTCGCTAAAGTTGTTCTTGTGGATTTGGCAAAGGGATATTTGGAAGCCCATAGAGGGCTGTGGTGAAAAAGGAAATATCTTCCGTTAAAAACTGGAAAGAAGCTTTCTGAGAAACTGCTCTGTGTTCTGTTATTTCATCTCACAGAGATACATCTTTTCCTTCAAGAAGCCTTTCGCTAAGGCTGTTCTTGTGGAATTGGCAAAGGGATATTGGGAAGCCCATAGAGGGCTATGGTGAAAAAGGAAATATCTTCCGTTGAAAACTGGAAAGAAGCTTTCTGAGAAACTGCTCTGTGTTCTGTTAATTCATCTCACAGAGTTACATTTTTCCCTTCCAGAATCCTTTCGCTAAAGTTGTTCTTGTGGATTTGGCAAAGGGATATTTGGAAGCCCATAGAGGGCTATGGTGAAAAAGGAAATATCTTCCGTTCAAAACTGGAAAGAACCTTTCTGAGAAACTGCTCTGTGTTCTTTTAATTCATCTCACAGAGTTACATCTGTCCATTCAAGAAGCCTTTCGCTAAGGCTGTTCTTGTGGAATTGGCAAAGGGATATTTGGAAGCACTTAGAGGGCTATGGTTAAAAAGGAAATATCTTCCGTTCAAAACTGGAAAGAAGCTTTCTGAGAAACTGCTCTGTGTTCTGTTAATTCACCTCACAGAGTTACATCTTTCCCTTCAAGAAGCCTTTCGCTAAGGCTGTTCTTGCGGAATTGGCAAAGTGATATTAGGAAGCCCATAAAGCGCTATGGTGAAAAAGGAAATATCTTCCGTTGAAAACTGGAAAGAAGCTTTCTGAGAAACTGCTCTGTGTTCTGTTAATTCATCTCACAGAGTTACATCTTTTCCTTCAAGAAGCCTTTCGCTACGGCTGTTCTTGTGCAATTGACAAAGTGATATTTGGAAGCTCATAGAGGGCTACGGTGAAAAAGGAAATATCTTCCGTTCAAAACTGGAAAGAAGCTTTCTGAGAAGCTGCTCTGTGTTCTGTTAATTCATCTCACAGAGTTACATCTTTCCCTTCAAGAAGCCTTCGCTAAGGCTGTTCTTGTAGAATTGGCAAAGGGATATTTGGAAGCAAATAGAGGGCTATGGTGAAAAAGGAAATATCTTCCGTTCAAAACCGGAAAGAAGCTTTCTGAGAAACTGCTCTGTGTTCTGTTAATTCATTACACAGAGTTACATCTTTCCCTTCAAGAAGCCTTTCGCTAAGGGTGTTCTTGTGTAATTGGCAAAGTGATATTTGGAAGCCCTTAGAGGGCTATGGTGAAAAAGGAAATATCTTCCGTTGAAAACTGGAAAGAAGCTTTCTGAGAAACTGCTCTGTTGTCTGTTAATTCATCTCACAGAGTTACATCTTTCCCTTCAAGAATCCTTTCGCTGAGGTTATTCTTGTGGAATTGGCAAAGGGATATTTGGAAGCCCATAGAGGGCTATGGTGAAAAAGGAAATATCTTCCGTTCAAAACTGGAAAGAAGCTTTCTGAGAAACTGCTCTGTGTTCTGTTAATTCATGTCACAGAGTTACATCTTTCCCTTAAAGAAGCCTTTCACTAAGGTTGTTATTGTGGAATTGGCAAAGTGGTATTTGGAAGCTCATAGAGGGCTATGGTGAAAAAGTAAATATCTTCCGTTCAAAACTGGAAAGAAGCTTTCTGAGAAACTGCTCTGTGTTGTTTTAATTCATCTCACAGAGTTACATCTTTCCCTTCAAGAAGCCTTTCGCTAAGGTTGTTCTTGTGGAATTGGCAAAGGGATATTTGGAAGCCCATAAGGGGCTATGGTGAAAAAGGAAATATCTTCCGTTCGAAACTGGAAAGAAGCTTTCTGAGAAACTGCTCGGTGTTCTGTTAATTCATCTCACAGAGTTAAATCTTTCCCTTAAAGAAGCCTTTCGCTACGGCTGGTCTTGTGGAATTGGCAAAGTGATATTTGGAAGCCCATAGAGTGCTACGGTGAAAAAGGAAATATCTTCCGTTCAAAACTGGAAAGAACCTTTCTGAGAAACTGCTCTGTGTTCTGTTAATTCATCTCACAGAGTTACATCTTTCACTTCAAGAAACCTTTCTATAAGGCTGTTCTTGTGGAATTGGCAAAGTGATATTTGGAAGCCCTTAGAGGGCTATGGTAAAAAAGGAAATATCTTCCGTTGAAAACTGGAAAGAAGCTTTCTGAGAAACTGCTCTGTGTTCTGTTAATTCATCTCACAGAATTACATCTTTCCCTTCAAGAAGCCTTTCGCTAAGGCTGTTCTTGTGGAATTGGCAAAGGTTTGTTTGGAAGCCCATAGAGGGCAATGGTGAAAAAGGAAATATCTTCCGTTGAAAACTGGAAAGAAGCTTTCTGAGAAACTACTCTGTGTTCTTTTAATTCATCTCACAGAGTTACATCTGTCCCTTCAAGAAGCCTTTCGCTGAGGCTGTTCTTGTGGAATTGGCAAAGTGATATTAGGAAGCCCATAAAGGGCTATGGTGAAAAAGGAAATTTCTTCCGTTCAAACCTGGAAAGAAGCTTTCTGAGAAACTGCTCTGTGTTCTGTTAATTCATGTCACAGAGTTACATCTTTCCCTTCAAGAAGCCTTTCGCTAAGGTTGTTCTTGTGGAATTGGCAAAGGGATATTTGGAAGCCCTAGAGGGCTATGGAGAAAAAGGAAATATCTTCCGTTCAAAACTGGAAAGAAGCTTTCTGAGAAACTGCTCTGTGTTCTGTTAATTCATCTCACAGAGTTACATCTTTCCCTTCAAGAAGCCTTTCGCTAAGGCTGTTCTTGTGGAATTGGCAAAGTTATATTTGGAAGCCCATAGAGGGCTATGGTGAAAAAGGAAATATCTTCCGTTCAAAACTGGAAAGAAGCTTTCTGAGAAAATACTCTGTGTTCTTTCAATTCATCTCACAGAGTTACATCTTTCCCTTCAAGAAGGCTTTCGCTAAGGCTGTTCTTGTGGAATTGGCAAAGTGATATTAGGAAGCCCATAAAGGACTATGGTGAAAAAGGAAATATCTTCCGTTCAAAACCGGAAAGAAGCTTTCTGAGAAAATACTCTGTGTTCTTTCAATTCATCTCACAGAGTTACATCTTTCCTTCAAGAAGCTTTTCGCTAAGGCTGTTCTTGTGGAATTGGCAAAGTGATATTAGGAAGCCCATAAGGGCTATGGTGAAAAAGGAAATATCTTCCGTTCAAAACCGGAAAGAAGCTTTCTCAGAAACTACTCTGTGTTCTGTTAATTCATCTCACAGAGTTACATCTTTCCCTTCAAGAAGCCTTTCGCTAAGACTGTTCTTGTGGAATTGGCAAGGGGATATTTGGAAGCCCATAGAGGGCTATGGTGAAAAAGGAAATATCTTCCGTTCAAAACTGGAAATAAGCTTTCTGAGAAACTACTTTGTGTTCTTTTAATTCATCTCACAGAGTTACATCTTTCCCTTCAAGAAGCCTTTCGCTAAGGTTGTTCTTGTGGAATTGGCGAAGGGATATTTGGAAGCCCATACAGGGCTATGGTAAAAAAGGAAATATCTTCCGTTCAAAACTGGAAAGAAGCTTTCTGAGAAACTGCTCTGTGTTCTGTTAATTCATCTTACAGACTTACATCTTTCCTTCAAGAAGCCTTTCGCTAAGGCTGTTCTTGTGGAATTGGCAAAGGATATTTGGAAGCCCATAGAGGGCTAGGGGTGAAAAGGAAATATCTTCCGTTCAAAACTGGAAAGAAGCTTTCTGAGAAACTGCTCTGTGTTCTGTTAATTCATCTCACAGAGTTACATCTTTCCTTCAAGAAGCCTTCGCTAAGGCTGTTGTTGTGCAATTGGCAAAGTGATATTTGGAAGCTCATGGAGGGCTACGGTGAAAAGGAAATATCTTCCGTTCAAAACTGGAAAGAAGCTTTCTGAGAAACTGCTCTGTGTTCTGTTAATTCATCTCACAGAGTTACATCTTTCCCTTCAAGAAGCCTTTCGCTAAGGTTGTTCTTGTGGAATTGGCAAAGGATATTTGGAAGCCCATAGAGGCTATGGTGAAAAGGAAACCTCTTCGTTCAAAACTGGAAAGAAGCTTTCTGAGAAACTGCTCTGTGTTCTGTTAATTCATCTCACAGAGTTACATCTTTCCGTTCAAGAAGCCTTTCGCTAAGGCTGTTCTTGTGGAATTGGCAAAGTTATATTAGGAAGCCCATAAAGGGCTATGGTGAAAAAGGAAATATCTTCCCTTCAAAACCGGAAAGAAGCTTTCTTAGAAACTGCTCTGTGTTCTTTTAATTCATCTCACAGAGTTACATCTTTCCCTTCAAGAAGCCTTTCGCTAAGGTTGTTCTTGTGGAATTGGCAAAGGGATATTTGGAAGCCCTTAGAGGGCTATAGTGAAAAAGGAAATATCTTCCGTTCAAAACTGGAAAGAAGCTTTCTGAGAAACTGCTTTGTGTTCTTTTATTTCATCTCACAGAGTTACATCTTTCCCTTCAAGAAGCCTTCCGCTAAGGTTGTTCTTGTGGAATTGGCAAAGGCATATTTGGAAGCCCTTAGAGGTCTATGGTGAAAAAGGAAATATCTTCCGTTCAAAACTGGAAAGAAGCTTTCTGAGAAACGCTCTGTGTTCTGTTAATTCATCTCACAGAGTTACATCTTTCACTTCAAGAAGCCTTTCTGTAAGGCTGTTCTTGTGGAATTGGCAAAGTGATATTAGGAAGCCCATAAAGGGCTATATTGAAAAAGGGAATATCTTCCGTTCAAAACCGGAAAGAAGCTTTCTGAGAAACTGCTCTGTGTTCTGTTAATTCATCTCACAGAGTTACATCTTAACCTTCAAGAAGCCTTTCGCTAAGGCTGTTCTTGTGGAATTGGCAAAGTGATATAAGGAAGCCCCTAAAGGGCTATGGTGAAAAAGGAAATATCTTCCGTTCAAAACTGGAAAGAAGCTTTCTGAGAAACTGCTCTGTGTTCTGTTAATTCATCTCACAGAGTTACATCTTTCCCTTCAAGAAGCCTTTCGCTAAGGCTGTTCTTGTGGAATTGGCAAAGTGATATTTGGTTACCCATAGAGGGCTACGGTGAAAAAGGAAATATCTTCCGTTCAAAACTGGAAAGAAGCTTTCTGAGAAACTGCTCTGTGTTCTGTTAATTCATCTCACAGGGTTACATCTTTCCCTTCAAGCCTTTCGCTAAGGCTGTTCTTGTGGAATTGACAAAGGATATTTGGAAGCCCATAGAGGGCTATGGTGAAAAGGAAATATCTTCCGTTCAAAACTGGAAGAAGCTTTCTGAGAAACTGCTTTGTGTTCTTTATTTCATCTCACAGAGTTACATCTTTCCTTCAAGAAGCCTTCCGCTAAGGTTGTTGTTGTGGAATTGGCAAAGGATATTTGAAGCCCATAGAGGTCTATGGTGAAAAGGAAATATCTTCCGTTCAAAACTGGAAAGAACCTTTCTGAGAAACTGCTCTGTGTTCTGTTAATTCATCTCACAGAGTTACATCTTTCTCTTCAAGAAGCCTTCGCTAAGGCTGTTCTTGTGGAATTGGCAAAGTGATATTTGGAAGCCCTTAGAGGGCTATGGTGAAAAGGAAATATCTTCCGTTCAAAACTGGAAAGAAGCTTTCTGAGAAACTGCTCTGTGGTCTGTTAATTCATCTCACAGAGTTACATCTTTCCTTCAAGAATCCTTTTCGCTAAGGTTGTTCTTGTGGAATTGGCAAAGGATATTTGGAAGCCCATAGAGGGCTATGGTGAAAAAGGAAATATCTTCCGTTCAAAACTGGAAGGAAGCTTTCTGAGAAACTGCTCTGTGTTCTGTTAATTCATCTCACAGAGTTACATCTTTCTCTTCAAGAAGCCTTCGCTAAGGCTGTTCTTGTGGAATTGGCAAAGTGATATTTGGAAGCCCTTAGAGGGCTATGGTGAAAAAGGAAATATCTTCCGTTGAAAACTGAAAAGAAGCTTTCTGAGAAACTGATCTGTGGTCTGTTAATTCATCTCACAGAGTTACATCTTTCCTTCAAGAATCCTTTTCGCTAAGTTTGTTCTTGTGGAATTGGCAAAGGGATATTTGGAAGCCCATAGAGGGCTATGGTGAAAAAGGAAATATCTTCCGTTCAAAACTGGAAGGAAGCTTTCTGAGAAACTGCTCTGTGTTCTGTTAATTCATCTCACAGAGTTACATCTTTCCCTTAAAGAAGCCTTTCGCTAAGGTTGTTATTGTGGAATTGGCAAAGTGATATTTGGAAGCCCATAGAGGGCTATGGTCAAAAAGTAAATATCTTCCGTTCAAAACTGGAAAGAAGCTTTCTGAGAAACTGCTCTGTGTTCTGTTAATTCATCTTACAGACTTACATCTTTTCCTTCAAGAAGCCTTTCGCTAAGGCTGTTCTTGTGGAATTGGCAAAGGGATATTTGGAAGCCCATAGAGGGCTACGGTGAAAAAGGAAATATCTTTCGTTGAAAACTGGAAATAAGCTTTCGGAGAAACTACTCTGTGTTCTTTTAATTCATCTCACAGAGTTACATCTTTCCCTTCAAGAAGCCTTTCGCTAAGGCTGTTCTTGTGGAATTGGCATAGGGATATTTGGAAGCCCATAGAGGGCTACGGTGAAAAAGGAAATCTCTTCCGTTGAAAACTGGAAAGAAGATTTCCGAGAAACTGCTCTGTGTTCTGTTAATTCATCTTACAGACTTACATCTTTAACTTCAAGAAGGCTTTCGCTAAGGCTTTTCTTGAGGAATTGGCAAAGTGATATTTGGTAACCCATAGAGGGCTACGGTCAAAAAGGAAATATCTTCCGTTCAAAACTGGAAAGAAGCTTTCTGAGAAACTGCTCTGTGTTCTGTTAATTCATCTCACAGAGTTACATCTTTCCCTTCAAGAAGCCTTTCGCTAAGGCTGTTCTTGTGGAATTGGCAAGGGGATATTTGGAAGCAAATAGAGGGCTATGGTGAAAAAGGAAATATCTTCCGTTCAAAACTGGAAAGAAGCTTTCTGAGAAACTGCTTTGTGTTCTTTTAATTCATCTCACAGAGTTACATCTTTCCCTTCAAGAAGACTTTCGCTAAGGTTCTTCTTGTGGAATTGTCAAAGGGATATTTGGAAGCCCATAGAGGGCTACGGTGAAAAAGGAAATATCTTCCGTTCAAAACTGGAAAGAAGCTTTCTGAAAAACTGCTCTGTGTTCTGTTAATTCATCTCACAGAGTTACATCTTTCCCTTCAAGAAGCCTTTCGCTAAGGCTGTTCTTCTGGAATTGGCAAAGTTATATTCGGAAGCCCATAAAGGGCTATGGTGAAAAAGGAAATATCTTCCGTTCAAAACCGGAAAGAAACTTTCTTAGAAACTGCTCTGTGTTCTGTTAATTCATCTCACAGAGTTACATCTTTCCCTTCAAGAAGCCTTCCGCTAATGCTGTTCTTGTGGAATTGGCAAAGTGATATTAGGAAGCCCATAAAGGGCTATGGTGAAAAAGGAAATATCTTCCGTTCAAAAGCGGAAAGAAGCTTTCTGAGAAATTGCTCTGTGTTCTGTTAATTCATCTCACAGAGTTACATCTTTCTCTTCAAGAAGCCTTTCGCTAAGGCTGTTCTTGTGGAATTGGCAAAGGGATATTTGGAAGCCCATAGAGGGTATGCTGATAAAGGAACTATCTTCCGTTCTAAACTGGAAGGAGGCTTTGTGAGAAACTGCTCTGTGTTCTGTTAATTCATCCCACAGAGTTACATCTTTCCCTTCAAGGAGCCTTTCGCTATGGCTGTTCTTGTGGAATTGGCAAAGGGATATTTGGAAGCCCATAGAAGGCTATGGTGAAAAGGAAATATCTTCCGTTGAAAACTGGAAAGAAGCTTTCTGAGAAACTGCTCTGTGTTCTGTTAATTCATCTCACAGAGTTACATTTTTCCCTTCCAGAATCCTTTCGCTAAAGTTGTTCTTGTGGATTTGGCAAAGGGATATTTGGAAGCCCATAGAGGGCTATGGTGAAAAAGGAAATATCTTCCGTTAAAAACTGGAAAGAAGCTTTCTGAGAAACTGCTCTGTGTTCTGTTATTTCATCTCACAGAGATACATCTTTTCCTTCAAGAAGCCTTTCGCTAAGGCTGTTCTTGTGGAATTGGCAAAGGGATATTGGGAAGCCCATAGAGGGCTATGGTGAAAAAGGAAATATCTTCCGTTGAAAACTGGAAAGAAGCTTTCTGGGAAACTGCTCTGTGTTCTGTTAATTCATCTCACAGAGTTACATTTTTCCCTTCCAGAATCCTTTCGCTAAAGTTGTTCTTGTGGATTTGGCAAAGGGATATTTGGAAGCCCAATGAGGGCTATGGTGAAAAAGGAAATATCTTCCGTTCAAAACTGGAAAGAACCTTTCTGAGAAACTGCTCTGTGTTCTTTTAATTCATCTCACAGAGTTACATCTGTCCATTCAAGAAGCCTTTCGCTAAGGCTGTTCTTGTGGAATTGGCAAAGGGATATTTGGAAGCACTTAGAGGGCTATGGTGAAAAAGGAAATATCTTCCGTTCAAAACTGGAAAGAAGCTTTCTGAGAAACTGCTCTGTCTTCTGTTAATTCACCTCACAGAGTTACATCTTTCCCTTCAAGAAGCCTTTCGCTAAGGCTGTTCTTGTGGAATTGGCAAAGTGATATTAGGAAGCCCATAAAGCGCTATGGTGAAAAAGGAAATATCTTCCGTTGAAAACTGGAAAGAAGCTTTCTGAGAAACTGCTCTGTGTTCTGTTAATTCATCTCACAGAGTTACATCTTTTCCTTCAAGAAGCCTTTCGCTACGGCTGTTCTTGTGCAATTGGCAAAGTGATATTTGGAAGCTCATAGAGGGCTACGGTGAAAAAGGAAATATCTTCCGTTCAAAACTGGAAAGAAGCTTTCTGAGAAGCTACTCTGTGTTCTGTTAATTCATCTCACAGAGTTACATCTTTCCCTTCAAGAAGCCTTTCGCTAAGGCTGTTCTTGTAGAATTGGCAAAGGGATATTTGGAAGCAAATAGAGGGCTATGGTGAAAAAGGAAATATCTTCCGTTCAAAACCGGAAAGAAGCTTTCTGAGAAACTGTTCTGTGTTCTGTTAATTCATTACACAGAGTTACATCTTTCCCTTCAAGAAGCCTTTCGCTAAGGGTGTTCTTGTGGAATTGGCAAAGTGATATTTGGAAGCCCTTAGAGGGCTATGGTGAAAAAGGAAATATCTTCCGTTGAAAACTGGAAAGAAGCTTTCTGAGAAACTGCTCTGTGGTCTGTTAATTCATCTCACAGAGTTACATCTTTCCCTTCAAGAATCCTTTCGCTAAGGTTATTCTTGTGGAATTGGCAAAGGGATATTTGGAAGCCCATAGAGGCTATGGTGAAAAGGAAATATCTTCCGTTCAAAACTGGAAAGAAGCTTTCTGAGAAACTGCTCTGTGTTCTGTTAATTCATGTCACAGAGTTACATCTTTCCCTTAAAGAAGCCTTTCACTAAGGTTGTTATTGTGGAATTGGCAAAGTGGTATTTGGAAGCCCATAGAGGGCTATGGTGAAAAAGTAAATATCTTCCGTTCAAAACTGGAAAGAAGCTTTCTGAGAAACTGCTCTGTGTTGTTTTAATTCATCTCACAGAGTTACATCTTTCCCTTCAAGAAGCCTTTCGCTAAGGTTGTTCTTGTGGAATTGGCAAAGGGATATTTGGAAGCCCATAGGGGGCTATGGTGAAAAAGGAAATATCTTCCGTTCGAAACTGGAAAGAAGCTTTCTGAGAAACTGCTCGGTGTTCTGTTAATTCATCTCACAGAGTTAAATCTTTCCCTTAAAGAAGCCTTTCGCTACGGCTGGTCTTGTGGAATTGGCAAAGTGATATTTGGAAGCCCATAGAGTGCTACGGTGAAAAAGGAAATATCTTCCGTTCAAAACTGGAAAGAACCTTTCTGAGAAACTGCTCTGTGTTCTGTTAATTCATCTCACAGAGTTACATCTTTCACTTCAAGAAACCTTTCTATAAGGCTGTTCTTGTGGAATTGGCAAAGTGATATTTGGAAGCCCTTAGAGGGCTATGGTGAAAAGGAAATATCTTCCGTTGGAAACTGGAAAGAAGCTTTCTGAGAAACTGCTCTGTGGTCTGTTAATTCATCTCACAGAGTTACATCTTTCCCTTCAAGAATCCTTTCGCTAAGGTTGTTTTGTGGAATTGGCAAAGGATATTTGGAAGCCCATAGAGGCTATGGTGAAAAGGAAATATCTTCCGTTCAAAACTGGAAAGAAGCTTTCTGAGAAACTGCTCTGTGTTCTGTTAATTCATGTCACAGAGTTACATCTTTCCCATAAAGAAGCCTTTCGCTAAGGTTGTTATTGTGGAATTGGCAAAGTGGTATTTGGCAGCCCATAGAGGGCTATGGTGAAAAAGTAAATATCTTCCGTTCAAAACTGGAAAGAAGCTTTCTGAGACACTGCTCTGTGTTCTTTTAATTCATCTCACAGAGTTACATCTTTCCCTTCAAGAAGCCTTTCGCTAAGGTTGTTCTTGTGGAATTGGCAAAGGGATATTTGGAAGCCCATAGGGGGCTATGGTGAAAAAGGAAATATCTTCCGTTCGAAACTGGAAAGAAGCTTTCTGAGAAACTGCTCTGTGTTCTGTTAATTCATCTAACAGGTTACATCTTTCCCTTCAAGAAGCCTTTCTCTAATGGTGTTCTTGTGGAATTGGAAAAGTGATATTAGGAAGCCCATAAAGGGCTATGGTGAAAAAGGAAATATCTTCCGTTTAAAACTGGAAAGAAGCTTTCTGAGAAACTACTCTGTGTTCTGTTAATTCATCTCACCGAGTTACACCTTTCCCTTCAAGAAGCCTTTCGCTAAGGCTGTTCTTGTGGAATTGGCAAAGTGATATTTGGAAGCCCATAGAGGGCTACGGTGAAAAAGCAAATCTCTTCCGTTCAAAACTGGAAAGAAGCTTTCTGAGAAACTGCTCTGTGTTCTGTTAATTCATCTCACAGAATTACATCTTTCCTTCAAAAGCCTTTTGCTAAGGCTGTTCTTGTGGAATTGGCAAAGGTTTGTTTGGAAGCCCATAGGGGCTATGGTGAAAAAGGAAATATCTTCCGTTCGAAACTGGAAAGAAGCTTTCTGAGAAACTGCTCTGTGTTCTGTTAATTCATCTAACAGGTTACATCTTTCCCTTCAAAAGCCTTTCGCTAAGGTTGTTCTTGTGGAATTGGAAAAGTGATATTAGGAAGCCCATAAAGGGCTATGGTGAAAAAGGAAATATCTTCCGTTTAAAACTGGAAAGAAGCTTTCTGAGAAACTACTCTGTGTTCTGTTAATTCATCTCACCGAGTTACACCTTTCCCTTCAAGAAGCCTTTCGCTAAGGCTGTTCTTGTGGAATTGGCAAAGTGATATTTGGAAGCCCATAGAGGGCTACGGTGAAAAAGCAAATCTCTTCCGTTCAAAACTGGAAAGAAGCTTTCTGAGAAACTGCTCTGTGTTCTGTTAATTCATCTCACAGAATTACATCTTTCCCTTCAAGAAGCCTTTTGCTAAGGCTGTTCTTGTGGAATTGGCAAAGGTTTGTTTGGAAGCCCATAGAGGGCAATGGTGAAAAAGGAAATATCTTCCGTTGAAAACTGGAAAGAAGCTTTCTGAGAAACTACTCTGTGTTCTTTTAATTCATCTCACAGAGTTACATCTGTCCCTTCAAGAAGCCTTTCGCTGAGGCTGTTCTTGTGGAATTGGCAAAGTGATATTAGGAAGCCCATAAAGGGCTATGGTGAAAAAGGAAATACCTTCCGTTCAAAACTGGAAAGAAGCTTTTTGAGAAACTGCTCTGTGTTCTGTTAATTCATGTCACAGAGTTACATCTTTCCCTTCAAGAAGCCTTTCGCTAAGGTTGTTCTTGTGGAATTGGCAAAGGGATATTTGGAAGCCCTAGAGGGCTATGGAGAAAAAGGAAATATCTTCCGTTCAAAACTGGAAAGAAGCTTTCTGAGAAACTGCTCTGTGTTCTGTTAATTCATCTCACAGAGTTACATCTTTCCCTTCAAGAAGCCTTTCGCTAAGGCTGTTCTTGTGGAATTGGCAAAGGGATATTTGGAAGCCCATAGAAGGCTATGGTGAAAAAGGAAATATCTTAAGTTGAAAACTGGAAAGAAGCTTTCTGAGAAACTGCTCTGTGTTCTGTTAATTCATGTCACAGAGTTACATCTTTCCCTTCAAGAAGCCTTTCGCTAAGGTTGTTCTTGTGGAATTGGCAAAGGGATATTTGGAAGACCATAGAGGGCTATGGTGAAAAAGGAAATATCTTCCGTTCAGAACTGGAAAGAAGCTTTCTGAGAAACTGCTCTGTGTTCTGTTATTTCATCTCACAGAGCTACATCTTTCCCTTCAAGAAGCCTTTCGCTAAGGCTGTTCTTGTGGAATTGGCAAAGTTATATTAGGAAGCCCATAAAGGGCTATGGTGAAAAAGGAAGTATCTTCCGTTCAAAACCGGAAAGAAGCTTTCTTAGAAATTGCTCTGTGTTCTGTTACTTCATCGCACAGTGTTACATCTTTCCCTTCAAGAAGCCTTTCGCTAAGGCTGTTCTTGTGGAATTGGCAAAGGGATATTTGGAAGCCCTTAGAGGGCTATGGTGAAAAAGGAAATATCTTCCGTTAAAAACTGGAAAGAAGCTTTCTGAGAAACTGCTCGGTGTTCTGTTAATTCATGTCACAGAGTTACATCCTTCCCTTCAAGAAGCCTTTCGATAAGTTTGTTCTTGTGGAATTGGCAAAGGGATATTTGGAAGCCCATAGAGGTCTATGGTGAAAAAGGAAATATCTTCCGTTCAAAACTGGAAAGAAGCTTTCTGAGAAACTGCTCTGTGTTCTGTTAATTCATCTCACAGAGTTACATCTTTCCCTTCAAGAAGCCTTTCGCTAAGGCTGTTCTTGTGGAATTGGCAAAGGGATATTTGGAAGCCCATAAAGGGCTATGGTGAAAAAGGAAATAACTTCCGTTCAAAACCGGAAAGAAGCTTTCTGAGAAACTGCTTTGTGTTCTTTTAATTCATCTCAGAGAGTTACATCTTTCCCTTCAAGAAGCCTTTCGCTAAGGCTGTTCTTGTGGAATTGGCAAAGTGATATTAGGAAGCCCATAAAGGGCTATGGTGAAAAAGGAAATATCTTCCGTTCAAAACCGGAAAGAAGCTTTCCTAGAAACTGCTCTGTGTTCTGTTAATTCATCTCACAGAGTTACATCTTTCCCTTCAAGAAGCCTTTCGCTAAGGCTATTCTTGTGGAATTGGCAAAGGGATATTTGGAAGCCCTTAGAGGGCTATGGTGAAAAAGGAAATATCTTCCGTTCAAAATTGGAAAGAAGCTTTCTGAGAAACTGCTTTGTGTTCTTTTATTTCATCTCACAGAGTTACATCTTTCCTTCAAGAAGCCTTCCGCTAAGGTTGTTCTTGTGGAATTGGCAAGGAGATATTTGGAAGCCCATAAAGGGCTATGGTGAAAAAGGAAATAACTTCCGTTCAAAACCGGAAAGAAGCTTTCTGAGAAACTGCTTTGTGTTCTTTTAATTCATCTCAGAGTTACATCTTTCCTTCAAGAAGCCTTTCGCTAAGGCTGTTCTTGTGGAATTGGCAAAGTGATATTAGGAAGCCCATAAAGGGCTATGGTGAAAAAGGAAATATCTTCCGTTCAAAACTGGAAAGAAGCTTTCTAGAAACTGCTCTGTGTTCTGTTAATTCATCTCACAGAGTTACATCTTTCCTTCAAGAAGCCTTTCGCTAAGGCTATTCTTGTGGAATTGGCAAAGGATATTTGGAAGCCCTTAGAGGGCTATGGTGAAAAAGGAAATATCTTCCGTTCAAAATTGGAAAGAAGCTTTCTGAGAAACTGCTTTGTGTTCTTTTATTTCATCTCACAGAGTTACATCTTTCCCTTCAAGAAGCCTTCCGCTAAGGTTGTTCTTGTGGAATTGGCAAATTCATGTTTGGAAGCCCTTAGAGGTCTATGGTGAAAAAGGAATAATCTTCCGTTCAAAACTGGAAAGAAGCTTTCTGAGAAACTGCTCTGTGTTCTGTTAATTCATCTCACAGAGTTACATCTTTCCCTTCAAGAAGCCTTTCGATAAGTTTGTTCTTGTGGAATTGGCAAAGGGATATTTGGAAGCCCATAGAGGGCTATGGTTAAAAAGGAAATATCTTCCGTTCAAAACTGGAAAGGAGCTTTCTGAGAAACTGCTCTGTGTTCTGTTAATTCATCTCACAGAGTTACATCTTTCCCTTCAAGAAGCCTTCGCTAAGGCTGTTCTTGTGGAATTGGCAAAGGATATTTGGAAGCCCATAAAGGGCTATGGTGAAAAAGGAAATAACTTCCGTCCAAAACTGGAAAGAAGCTTTCTGAGAAACTGCTTTGTGTTCTTTTAATTCATCTCACAGAGTTACATCTTTCCCTTCAAGAAGCCTTCCGCTAAGGTTGTTCTTGTGGAATTGGCAAAGGGATATTTGGAAGCCCTTTAGAGGTCTATGGTGAAAAAGGAAATATGTTCCGTTCAAAACTGGAAAGAAGCTTTCTGAGAAACTGCTTTGTGTTCTGTTAATTCATCTCACAGTTACATCTTTCCTTCAAGAAGCCTTCCGCTAAGGCTGTTCTTGTGGAATTGGCAAAGTGATATTAGGAAGCCCATAAAGGGCTATGGTGAAAAAGGAAATATCTTCCGTTCAAAATGGGAAAGAAGCATTCTGAGAAATTGCTCTGTGTTCTGTTAATTCATCTCACAGAGTTACATCTTTTCCTTCAAGAAGCCTTTCGCTAAGGCTGTTCTTGTGGAATTGGCAAAGGGATATTTGGAAGCCCATAGAAGGCTATGGTGAAAAAGGAAATATCTTCCGTTGAAAACTGGAAAGAAGCTTTCTGAGAAACTACTCTGTGTTCTTTTAATTCATCTCACAGAGTTACATCTGTCCATTCAAGAAGCCTTTCGCTAAGGCTGTTCTTGTGGAATTGGCAAAGTGATATTAGGAAGCCCATAGAGGGCTATGGTGAAAAAGGAAATATCTTCCGTTCAAAACTGGAAAGAAGCTTTCTGAGAAACTGCTCTGTGTTCTGTTAATTCATCTCACAGAGTTACATCTTTCCCTTCAAGAAGCCTTTCCGTAAGGTTGTTCTTGTGGAATTGGCAAAGGGATATTTGCAAGCCCATAGAGGGCTATGGTGAAAAAGGAAATATCTTCCGTTCAAAACTGGAAAGAAGCTTTCTGAAAAACTGCTCTGTGTTCTGTTAATTCATCTCACAGAGTTACATCTTTCCCTTCAAGAAGCCTTTCGCTAAGGCTGTTCTTGTGGAATTGGCAAAGTTATATTCGGAAGCCCATAAAGAGCTATGGTGAAAAAGGAAATATCTTCCGTTCAAAACCGGAAAGAAACTTTCTTAGAAACTGCTCTGTGTTCTGTTAATTCATCTCACAGAGTTACATCTTTCCCTTCAAGAAGCCTTCCGCTAATGCTGTTCTTGTGGAATTGGCAAAGTGATATTAGGAAGCCCATAAAGGGCTATGGTGAAAAAGGAAATATCTTCCGTTCAAAAGCGGAAAGAAGCTTTCTGAGAAGTTGCTCTGTGTTCTGTTAATTCATCTCACAGAGTTACATCTTTCTCTTCAAGAAGCCTTTCGCTAAGGCTGTTCTTGTGGAATTGGCAAAGGGATATTTGGAAGCCCATAGAGGGTATGCTGATAAAGGAACTATCTTCCGTTCAAAACTGGAAGGAGGCTTTCTGAGAAACTGCTCTGTGTTCCGTTAATTCATCCCACAGAGTTACATCTTTCCCTTCAAGGAGCCTTTCGCTATGGCTGTTCTTGTGGAATTGGCAAAGGGATATTTGGAAGCCCATAGAAGGCTATGGTGAAAAAGGAAATATCTTCCGTTGAAAACTGGAAAGAAGCTTTCTGAGAAACTGCTCTGTGTTCTGTTAATTCATCTCACAGAGTTACATTTTTCCCTTCCAGAATCCTTTCGCTAAAGTTGTTCTTGTGGATTTGGCAAAGGGATATTTGGAAGCCCATAGAGGGCTATGGTGAAAAAGGAAATATCTTCCGTTAAAAACTGGAAAGAAGCTTTCTGAGTAACTGCTCTGTGTTCTGTTATTTCATCTGACAGAGATACATCTTTTCCTTCAAGAAGCCTTTCGCTAAGGCTGTTCTTGTGGAATTGGCAAAGAGATATTGGGAAGCCATAGAGGCTATGGTGAAAAATATCTTCCGTTGAAAACTGGAAAGAAGCTTTCTGAGAAACTGCTCTGTGTTCTGTTAATTCATCTCACAGAGTTACATTTTTCCCTTTCAGAATCCTTTCGCTAACGTTGTTCTTGTGGATTTGGCAAAGGGATATTTGGAAGCCCATAGAGGGCTATGGTGAAAAAGGAAATATCTTCCGTTCAAAACTGGAAAGAACCTTTCTGAGAAACTGCTCTGTGTTCTTTTAATTCATCTCACAGAGTTACATCTGTCCATTCAAGAAGCCTTTCGCTAAGGCTGTTCTTGTGGAATTGGCAAAGGGATATTTGGAAGCACTTAGAGGGCTATGGTGAAAAATATCTTCCGTTCAAAACTGGAAAGAAGCTTTCTGAGAAACTGCTCTGTGTTCTGTTAATTCACCTCACAGAGTTACATCTTTCCCTTCAAGAAGCCTTTCGCTAAGGCTGTTCTTGTGGAATTGGCAAAGTGATATTAGGAAGCCCATAAAGCGCTATGGTGAAAAAGGAAATATCTTCCGTTGAAAACTGGAAAGAAGCTTTCTGAGAAACTGCTCTGTGTTCTGTTAATTCATCTCACAGAGTTACATCTTTCCCTTCAAGCCTTTCGATAAGTTTGTTCTTGTGGAATTGGCAAAGGATATTTGGAAGCCCATAGAGGGCTATGGTTAAGGAAATATCTTCCGTTCAAAACTGGAAAGAAGCTTTCTGAGAAACTGCTCTGTGTTCTGTTAATTCATCTCACAGAGTTACATCTTTCCTTCAAGAAGCCTTTGCTAAGGCTGTTCTTGTGGAATTAGCAAAGGATATTTGGAAGCCCATAAAGGGCTATGGTGAAAAAGGAAATAACTTCCGTCAAAACTGGAAGAAGCTTTCTGAGAAACTGCTTTGTGTTCTTTTAATTCATCTCACAGAGTTACATCTTTCCCTTCAAGAAGCCTTCCGCTAAGGTTGTTCTTGTGGAATTGGCAAAGGGATATTTGGAAGCCCTTTAGAGGTCTATGGTGAAAAAGGAAATATGTTCCGTTCAAAACTGGAAGAAGCTTTCTGAGAAACTGCTTTGTGTTCTGTTAATTCATCTCACAGAGTTACATCTTTCCTTCAAAAGCCTTTCGCTAAGGCTGTTCTTGTGGAATTGGCAAAGTGATATTAGGAAGCCCATAAAGGGCTATGGTGAAAAAGGAAATATCTTCCGTTCAAAATGGGAAAGAAGCATTCTGAGAAATTGCTCTGTGTTCTGTTAATTCATCTCACAGAGTTACATCTTTTCCTTCAAGAAGCCTTTCGCTAAGGCTGTTCTTGTGGAATTGGCAAAGGGATATTTGGAAGCCCATAGAAGGCTATGGTGAAAAAGGAAATATCTTCCGTTGAAAACTGGAAAGAAGCTTTCTGAGAAACTACTCTGTGTTCTGTTAATTCATCTCACAGAGTTACATCTGTCCATTCAAGAAGCCTTTCGCTAAGGCTGTTCTTGTGGAATTGGCAAAGTGATATTAGGAAGCCCATAGAGGGCTATGGTGAAAAAGGAAATATCTTCCGTTCAAAACTGGAAAGAAGCTTTCTGAGAAACTGCTCTGTGTTCTGTTAATTCATCTCACAGAGTTACATCTTTCCCTTCAAGAAGCCTTTCGCTAAGGTTGTTCTTGTGGAATTGGCAAGGGATATTTGCAAGCCCATAGGGCTATGGTGAAAAAAATATCTTCCGTTCAAAACTGGAAAGAAGCTTTCTGAAAAACTGCTCTGTGTTCTGTTAATTCATCTCACAGAGTTACATCTTTCCTTCAAGCCTTTCGCTAAGGCTGTTCTTGTGGAATTAGCAAAGTTATATTAGGAAGCCCATAAGAGCTATGGTGAAAAAGGAAATATCTTCCGTTCAAAACTGGAAAGAAACTTTCTTAGAAACTGCTCTGTGTTCTGTTAATTCATCTCACAGAGTTACATCTTTCCCTTCAAGAAGCCTTCCGCTAATGCTGTTCTTGTGGAATTGGCAAAGTGATATTAGGAAGCCCATAAAGGTCTATGGTGAAAAAGGAAATATCTTCCGTTCAAAAGCGGAAAGAAGCTTTCTGAGAAATTGCTCTGTGTTCTGTTAATTCATCTCACAGAGTTACATCTTTCTCTTCAAGAAGCCTTTCGCTAAGGCTGTTCTTGTGGAATTGGCAAAGGGATATTTGGAAGCCCATAGAGGGTATGCTGATAAAGGAACTATCTTCCGTTCTAAACTGGAAGGAGGCTTTGTGAGAAACTGCTCTGTGTTCTGTTAATTCATCCCACAGAGTTACATCTTTCCCTTCAAGGAGCCTTTCGCTATGGCTGTTCTTGTGGAATTGGCAAAGGGATATTTGGAAGCCCATAGAAGGCTATGGTGAAAAAGGAAATATCTTCCGTTGAAAACTGGAAAGAAGCTTTCTGAGAAACTGCTCTGTGTTCTGTTAATTCATCTCACAGAGTTACATCTTTCCTTCAGAAGCCTTTCGCTAAAGTTGTTCTTGTGGATTTGGCAAAGGGATATTTGGAAGCCCATAGAGGCTATGGTGAAAAGGAAATATCTTCCGTTAAAACTGGAAAGAAGCTTTCTGAGTAACTGCTCTGTGTTCTGTTATTTCATCTGACAGAGATACATCTTTTCCTTCAAGAAGCCTTTCGCTAAGGCTGTTCTTGTGGAATTGGCAAAGAGATATTGGGAAGCCCATAGAGGGCTATGGTGAAAAAGGAAATATCTTCCGTTGAAAACTGGAAAGAAGCTTTCTGAGAAACTGCTCTGTGTTCTGTTAATTCATCTCACAGAGTTACATTTTTCCCTTTCAGAATCCTTTCGCTAACGTTGTTCTTGTGGATTTGGCAAAGGGATATTTGGAAGCCCATAGAGGGCTATGGTGAAAAAGGAAATATCTTCCGTTCAAAACTGGAAAGAACCTTTCTGAGAAACTGCTCTGTGTTCTTTTAATTCATCTCACAGAGTTACATCTGTCCATTCAAGAAGCCTTTCGCTAAGGCTGTTCTTGTGGAATTGGCAAAGGGATATTTGGAAGCACTTAGAGGGCTATGGTGAAAAAGGAAATATCTTCCGTTCAAAACTGGAAAGAAGCTTTCTGAGAAACTGCTCTGTGTTCTGTTAATTCATCTCACAGAGTTACATCTTTCCCTTCAAGAAGCCTTTCGCTAAGGCTGTTCTTGTGGAATTGGCAAAGTGATATTAGGAAGCCCATAAAGGGCTATGGTGAAAAAGGAAATATCTTCCGTTGAAAACTGGAAAGAAGCTTTCTGAGAAACTGCTCTGTGTTCTGTTAATTCATCTCACAGAGTTACATCTTTCCTTCAAGAAGCCTTCGCTAAGGCTGTTCTTGTGCAATTGGCAAAGTGATATTTGGAAGCTCATAGAGGGCTATGGTGAAAAAATATCTTCCGTTCAAAACTGGAAAGAAGCTTTCTGAGAAGCTACTCTGTGTTCTGTTAATTCATCTCACAGAGTTACATCTTTCCCTTCAAGAAGCCTTTCGCTAAGGCTGTTCTTGTGGAATTGGCAAGGGATATTTGGAAGCAAATAGAGGGCTATGGTGAAAAAGGAAATATCTTCCGTTCAAAACCGGAAAGAAGCTTTCTGAGAAACTGCTCTGTGTTCTGTTAATTCATCTCACAGAGTTACATCTTTCCTTCAAAAGCCTTTCGCTAAGGCTGTTCTTGTGGAATTAGCAAAGTGATATTAGGAAGCCCATAAAGCGCTATGGTGAAAAAAAATATCTTCCGTTGAAAACTGGAAAGAAGCTTTCTGAGAAACTGCTCTGTGTTCTGTTAATTCATCTCACAGAGTTACATCTTTCCTTCAAGAAGCCTTTCGCTAAGGCTGTTCTTGTGCAATTGGCAAAGTGATATTTGGAAGCTCATAGAGGGCTACGGTGAAAAAGGAAATATCTTCCGTTCAAAACTGGAAAGAAGCTTTCTGAGAAGCTACTCTGTGTTCTGTTAATTCATCTCACAGAGTTACATCTTTCCCTTCAAGAAGCCTTCGCTAAGGCTGTTCTTGTAGAATTGGCAAGGGATATTTGGAAGCAAATAGAGGGCTATGGTGAAAAAGGAAATATCTTCCGTTCAAAACCGGAAAGAAGCTTTCTGAGAAACTGCTCTGTGTTCTGTTAATTCATTACACAGAGTTACATCTTTCCTTCAAAAGCCTTTCGCTAAGGTTGTTCTTGTGGAATTAGCAAAGTGATATTTGGAAGCCCTTAGAGGGCTATGGTGAAAAAGGAAATATCTTTCGTTGAAAACTGGAAGAAGCTTTCTGAGAAACTGCTCTGTGGTCTGTTAATTCATCTCACAGAGTTACATCTTTCACTTCAAGAAACCTTTCTATAAGGCTGTTCTTGTGGAATTGGCAAAGTGATATTTGGAAGCCCTTAGAGGGCTATGGTGAAAAAGGAAATATCTTCCGTTGAAAACTGGAAAGAAGCTTTCTGAGAAACTGCTCTGTGGTCTGTTAATTCATCTCACAGAGTTACATCTTTCCCTTCAAGAATCCTTTCGCTAAGGTTGTTCTTGTGGAATTGGCAAAGGGATATTTGGAAGCCCATAGAGGGCTATGGTGAAAAAGGAAATATCTTCCGTTCAAAACTGGAAAAAGCTTTCTGAAACTGCTCTGTGTTCTGTTAATTCATGTCACAGAGTTACATCTTTCCCTTCAAAAGCCTTTCGCTAAGGCTGTTCTTGTGGAATTGGCAAAGTGATATTAGAAGCCCATAAAGCGCTATGGTGAAAAAGGAAATATCTTCCGTTGAAAACTGGAAAGAAGCTTTCTGAGAAACTGCTCTGTGTTCTGTTAATTCATCTCACAGAGTTACATCTTTCCTTCAAGAAGCCTTCGCTAAGGCTGTTCTTGTGCAATTGGCAAAGTGATATTTGGAAGCTCATAGAGGGCTATGGTGAAAAAATATCTTCCGTTCAAAACTGGAAAGAAGCTTTCTGAGAAGCTACTCTGTGTTCTGTTAATTCATCTCACAGAGTTACATCTTTCCCTTCAAGAAGCCTTTCGCTAAGGCTGTTCTTGTAGAATTGGCAAGGGGATATTTGGAAGCAAATAGAGGGCTATGGTGAAAAAGGAAATATCTTCCGTTCAAAACCGGAAAGAAGCTTTCTGAGAAACTGCTCTGTGTTCTGTTAATTCATTACACAGAGTTACATCTTTCCCTTCAAGAAGCCTTTCGCTAAGGGTGTTCTTGTGGAATTGGCAAAGTGATATTTGGAAGCCCTTAGAGGGCTATGGTGAAAAAGGAAATATCTTTCGTTGAAAACTGGAAAGAAGCTTTCTGAGAAACTGCTCTGTGGTCTGTTAATTCATCTCACAGAGTTACATCTTTCACTTCAAGAAACCTTTCTATAAGGCTGTTCTTGTGGAATTGGCAAAGTGATATTTGGAAGCCCTTAGAGGGCTATGGTGAAAAAGGAAATATCTTCCGTTGAAACTGGAAAGAAGCTTTCTGAGAAACTGCTCTGTGGTCTGTTAATTCATCTCACAGAGTTACATCTTTCCCTTCAAGAATCCTTTCGCTAAGGTTGTTTTTGTGGAATTGGCAAAGGGATATTTGGAAGCCCATAGAGGGCTATGGTGAAAAAGGAAATATCTTCCGTTCAAAACTGGAAAGAAGCTTTCTGAGAAACTGCTCTGTGTTCTGTTAATTCATGTCACAGAGTTACATCTTTCCCATAAAGAAGCCTTTCGCTAAGGTTGTTATTGTGGAATTGGCAAAGTGGTATTTGGCAGCCCATAGAGGGCTATGGTGAAAAAGTAAATATCTTCCGTTCAAAACTGGAAAGAAGCTTTCTGAGACACTGCTCTGTGTTCTGTTAATTCATCTCACAGAGTTACATCTTTCCCTTCAAGAAGCCTTTCGCTAAGGTTGTTCTTGTGGAATTAGCAAAGGATATTTGGAAGCCCATAGGGGCTATGGTGAAAAAATATCTTCCGTTCAAAACTGGAAAGAAGCTTTCTGAGAAACTGCTCTGTGTTCTGTTAATTCATCTAACAGAGTTACATCTTTCCCTTCAAGAAGCCTTTCTCTAATGGTGTTCTTGTGGAATTGGAAAAGTGATATTAGGAAGCCCATAAAGGGCTATGGTGAAAAAGGAAATATCTTCCGTTTAAAACTGGAAAGAAGCTTTCTGAGAAACTACTCTGTGTTCTGTTAATTCATCTCACCGAGTTACACCTTTCCCTTCAAGAAGCCTTTCGCTAAGGCTGTTCTTGTGGAATTGGCAAAGTGATATTTGGAAGCCCATAGAGGGCTACGGTGAAAAGCAAATCTCTTCCGTTCAAAACTGGAAGAAGCTTTCTGAGAAACTGCTCTGTGTTCTGTTAATTCATCTCACAGAATTACATCTTTCCTTCAAAAGCCTTTTGCTAAGGCTGTTCTTGTGGAATTAGCAAAGGTTTGTTTGGAAGCCCATAGAGGGCAATGGTGAAAAAGGAAATATCTTCCGTTGAAAACTGGAAAGAAGCTTTCTGAGAAACTACTCTGTGTTCTTTTAATTCATCTCACAGAGTTACATCTGTCCCTTCAAGAAGCCTTTCGCTGAGGCTGTTCTTGTGGAATTAGCAAAGTGATATTAGGAAGCCCATAAAGGGCTATGGTGAAAAAAAATACCTTCCGTTCAAAACTGGAAAGAAGCTTTTGAGAAACTGCTCTGTGTTCTGTTAATTCATGTCACAGAGTTACATCTTTCCTTCAAGAAGCCTTCGCTAAGGTTGTTCTTGTGGAATTGGCAAAGGGATATTTGGAAGCCCTAGAGGGCTATGGAGAAAAAGGAAATATCTTCCGTTCAAAACTGGAAAGAAGCTTTCTGAGAAACTGCTCTGTGTTCTGTTAATTCATCTCACAGAGTTACATCTTTCCCTTCAAGAAGCCTTTCGCTAAGGCTGTTCTTGTGGAATTGGCAAAGGGATATTTGGAAGCCCATAGAAGGCTATGGTGAAAAAGGAAATATCTTAAGTTGAAAACTGGAAAGAAGCTTTCTGAGAAACTACTCTGTGTTCTGTTAATTCATCTCACAGAGTTACATCTTTCCCTTCAAGAAGCCTTTCGCTAAGGCTGTTCTTGTGGAATTGGCAAGGAGATATTTGGAAGCCCATAAAGGGCTATGGTGAAAAAGGAAATAACTTCCGTTCAAAACTGGAAAGAAGCTTTCTGAGAAACTGCTTTGTGTTCTGTTAATTCATCTCACAGAGTTACATCTTTCCCTTCAAGAAGCCTTTCGCTAAGGCTGTTCTTGTGGAATTGGCAAAGTGATATTAGGAAGCCCATAAAGGGCTATGGTGAAAAAGGAAATATCTTCCGTTCAAAACCGGAAAGAAGCTTTCCTAGAAACTGCTCTGTGTTCTGTTAATTCATCTCACAGAGTTACATCTTTCCCTTCAAGAAGCCTTTCGCTAAGGCTATTCTTGTGGAATTGGCAAAGGGATATTTGGAAGCCCTTAGAGGGCTATGGTGAAAAAGGAAATATCTTCCGTTCAAAATTGGAAAGAAGCTTTCTGAGAAACTGCTTTGTGTTCTTTTATTTCATCTCACAGAGTTACATCTTTCCCTTCAAGAAGCCTTCCGCTAAGGTTGTTCTTGTGGAATTGGCAAAGGCATGTTTGGAAGCCCTTAGAGGTCTATGGTGAAAAAGGAAAAATCTTCCGTTCAAAACTGGAAAGAAGCTTTCTGAGAAACTGCTCTGTGTTCTGTTAATTCATCTCACAGAGTTACATCTTTCCCTTCAAGAAGCCTTTCGATAAGTTTGTTCTTGTGGAATTGGCAAAGGGATATTTGGAAGCCCATAGAGGGCTATGGTTAAAAAGGAAATATCTTCCGTTCAAAACTGGAAAGGAGCTTTCTGAGAAACTGCTCTGTGTTCTGTTAATTCATCTCACAGAGTTACATCTTTCCCTTCAAGAAGCCTTTCGCTAAGGCTGTTCTTGTGGAATTGGCAAAGGGATATTTGGAAGCCCATAAAGGGCTATGGTGAAAAAGGAAATAACTTCCGTTCAAAACTGGAAAGAAGCTTTCTGAGAAACTGCTTTGTGTTCTTTTAATTCATCTCACAGAGTTACATCTTTCCCTTCAAGAAGCCTTCTGCTAAGGTTGTTCTTGTGGAATTGGCAAAGGGATATTTGGAAGCCCTTTAGAGGTCTATGGTGAAAAAGGAAATATGTTCCGTTCAAAACTGGAAAGAAGCTTTCTGAGAAACTGCTTTGTGTTCTGTTAATTCATCTCACAGAGTTACATCTTTCCTTCAAGAAGCCTTTCGCTAAGGCTGTTCTTGTGGAATTGGCAAAGTGATATTAGGAAGCCCATAAAGGGCTATGGTGAAAAAGGAAATATCTTCCGTTCAAAATGGGAAAGAAGCATTCTGAGAAATTGCTCTGTGTTCTGTTAATTCATCTCACAGAGTTACATCTTTTCCTTCAAGAAGCCTTTCGCTAAGGCTGTTCTTGTGGAATTGGCAAAGGGATATTTGGAAGCCCATAGAAGGCTATGGTGAAAAAGGAAATATCTTCCGTTGAAAACTGGAAAGAAGCTTTCTGAGAAACTGCTCTGTGTTCTTTTAATTCATCTCACAGAGTTACATCTGTCCATTCAAGAAGCCTTTCGCTAAGGCTGTTCTTGTGGAATTGGCAAAGTGATATTAGGAAGCCCATAGAGGGCTATGGTGAAAAAGGAAATATCTTCCGTTCAAAACTGGAAAGAAGCTTTCTGAGAAACTGCTCTGTGTTCTGTTAATTCATCTCACAGAGTTACATCTTTCCTTCAAGAAGCCTTTCCGTAAGGTTGTTCTTGTGGAATTGGCAAAGGATATTTGGAAGCCCATAGAGGCTATGGTGAAAAAGGAAATATCTTCCGCTCAAAACTGGAAAGAAGCTTGAGAAACTGCTCTGTGTTCTGTTAATTCATCTCACAGAGTTACATCTTTCCTTCAAGAAGCCTTCGCTAAGGCTGTTCTTGTGGAATTGGCAAAGTGATATTTGGAAGCCCATAAAGAGCTATGGTGAAAAGGAAATATCTTCCGCTCAAAACTGGAAAGAAACTTTCTTAGAAACTGCTCTGTGTTCTGTTAATTCATCTCACAGAGTTACATCTTTCCTTCAAGAAGCCTTCCGCTAAGGCTGTTCTTGTGGAATTGGCAAAGTGATATTAGGAAGCCCATAAGGGCTATGGTGAAAAAGGAAATATCTTCCGCTCAAAACTGGAAAGAAGCTTTCTGAGAAACTGCTCTGTGTTCTGTTAATTCATCTCACAGAGTTACATCTTTTCCTTCAAGAAGCCTTTCGCTAAGGCTGTTCTTGTGGAATTGGCAAAGGGATATTTGGAAGCCCATAGAGGCTATGGTGAAAAGGAAATATCTTCCGCTCAAAACTGGAAAGAAGCTTTCTGAGAAACTACTCTGTGTTCTTTAATTCATCTCACAGAGTTACATCTTTCCTTCAAGAAGCCTTTCGCTAAGGCTGTTCTTGTGGAATTGGCAAAGGATATTAGGAAGCCCATAAAGGGCTATGGTGAAAAAGGAAATATCTTCAGTTCAAAACTGGAAAGAAGCTTGAGAAACTGCTCTGTGTTCTGTTAATTCATCTCACAGAGTTACATCTTTCCCTTCAAGAAGCCTTCGCTAAGGCTGTTCTTGTGGAATTGGCAAAGGGATATTTGGAAGCCCATAGAGGGCTATGGTGAAAAGGAAATATCTTCCGTTCAAAACTGGAAAGAAGCTTTCTGAGAAACTGCTCTGTGTTCTGTTAATTCATCTCACAGAGTTACATCTTTCCTTCAAGAAGCCTTTCGCTAAGGCTGTTCTTGTGGAATTGGCAAAGGATATTTGGAAGCCCATAGAGGGCTATGGTGAAAAGGAAATATCTTCCGTTCAAAACTGGAAAGAAGCTTTCTGAGAAACTGCTCTGTGTTCTGTTAATTCATCTCACAGAGTTACATCTTTCCTTCAAGAAGCCTTTCGCTAAGGCTGTTCTTGTGGAATTGGCAAAGGGATATTTTGAAGCCCATAGAGGGCTATGGTGAAAAGGAAATATCTTCCGCTCAAAACTGGAAAGAAGCTTTCTGAGAAACTGCTCTGTGTTCTGTTAATTCATCTCACAGAGTTACATCTTTCCTTCAAGAATCCTTTCGCTAAGGCTGTTGTTGTGGAATTGGCAAAGGGATATTTGGAAGCCCATAGAGGGCTATGGTGAAAAAGGAAATATCTTCCGCTCAAAACTGGAAAGAAGCTTTCTGAGAAACTGCTCTGTGTTCTGTTAATTCATCTCACAGAGTTACATCTTTCCTTCAAGAAGCCTTTCGCTAAGGCTGTTCTTGTGGAATTGGCAAAGGATATTTGGAAGCCCATAGTGGGCTATGGTGAAAAAGGAAATATCTTCCGTTCAAAACTGGAAAGAAGCTTTCTGAGAAACTACTCTGTGTTCTTTAGTTCATCTCACAGAGTTACATCTTTCCTTCAAGAAGCCTTTCGCTAAGGCTGTTCTTGTGGAATTGGCAAGGTGATATTAGGAAGCCCATAAAGGGCTATGGTGAAAAAGGAAATATCTTCCGTTCAAAACTGGAAAGAAGCTTTCTGAGAAACTGCTCTGTGTTCTGTTAATTCATCTCACAGAGTTACATCTTTCCTTCAAGAAGCCTTCGCTAAGGTTGTTCTTGTGGAATTGGCAAAGGGATATTTGGAAGCCCATAGAGGGCTATGGTGAAAAAGGAAATATCTTCCGTTCAAAACTGGAAAGAACCTTTCTGAGAAACTGCTCTGTGTTCTGTTAATTCATCTCACAGAGTTACATCTTTCCTTCAAGAAGCCTTTCGCTAAGGCTGTTCTTGTGGAATTGGCAAAGTGATATTAGGAAGCCCATAAAGGGCTATGGTGAAAAGGAAATATCTTCCGCTCAAAACTGGAAAGAAGCTTGAGAAACTGCTCTGTGTTCTGTTAATTCATCTCACAGAGTTACATCTTTCCTTCAAGAAGCCTTTCGCTAAGGCTGTTCTTGTGGAATTGGCAAAGGATATTTGGAAGCCCATAAAGGGCTATGGTGAAAAAGGAAATATCTTCCGCTTCAAAACTGGAAATAAGCTTTCTGAGAAACTGCTCTGTGTTCTGTTAATTCATCTCACAGAGTTACATCTTTCCCTTCAAGAAGCCTTTCGCTAATGGTGTTCTTGTGGAATTGGAAAAGTGATATTAGGAAGCCCATAGAGGGCTATGGTGAAAAGGAAATATCTTCCCTTTAAAACTGGAAAGAAGCTTTCTGAGAAACTGCTCTGTGTTCTGTTAATTCATCTCACAGAGTTACATCTTTCCTTCAAGAAGCCTTTCGCTAAGGCTGTTCTTGTGGAATTGGCAAAGTGATATTAGGAAGCCCATAAAGGGCTATGGTGAAAAGGAAATATCTTCCGTTAAAACTGGAAAGAAGCTTTAGTAGAAACTGCTCTGTGTTCTGTTAATTCATCTCACAGAGTTACATCTTTCCCTTCAAGAAGCCTTTCGCTAAGGCTGTTCTTGTGGAATTGGCAAAGGGATATTTGGAAGCCCTTAGAGGGCTATGGTGAAAAGGAAATATCTTCCGTTCAAAACTGGAAGAAGCTTGAGAAACTGCTCTGTGTTCTGTTAATTCATCTCACAGAGTTACATCTTTTCCTTCAAGAAGCCTTTCGCTAAGGCTGTTCTTGTGGAATTGGCAAAGGATATTTGGAAGCCCATAGAGGCTATGGTGAAAAGGAAATATCTTCCGTTCAAAACTGGAAAGAAGCTTTCTGAGAAACTACTCTGTGTTCTTTAATTCATCTCACAGAGTTACATCTTTCCTTCAAGAAGCCTTTCGCTAAGGCTGTTCTTGTGGAATTGGCAAGGTGATATTAGGAAGCCCATAAAGGGCTATGGTGAAAAGGAAATATCTTCCGCTCAAAACTGGAAAGAAGCTTGAGAAACTGCTCTGTGTTCTGTTAATTCATCTCACAGAGTTACATCTTTCCTTCAAGAAGCCTTTCGCTAAGGCTGTTCTTGTGGAATTGGCAAAGGGATATTTGGAAGCCCATAGAGGGCTACGGTGAAAAGGAAATATCTTCCGCTCAAAACTGGAAAGAAGCTTGAGAAACTGCTCTGTGTTCTGTTAATTCATCTCACAGAGTTACATCTTTCCTTCAAGAAGCCTTTCGCTAAGGTTGTTCTTGTGGAATTGGCAAAGGATATTTGGAAGCCCATAGAGGGCTATGGTGAAAAGGAAATATCTTCCGCTTCAAAACTGGAAAGAAGCTTTCTGAGAAACTGCTCTGTGTTCTGTTAATTCATCTCACAGAGTTACATCTTTCCCTTCAAGAAGCCTTTCGCTAAGGCTGTTCTTGTGGAATTGGCAAAGGATATTTGGAAGCCCATAGGGGCTATGGTGAAAAGGAAATATCTTCCGCTCAAAACTGGAAAGAAGCTTTCTGAGAAACTGCTCTGTGTTCTGTTAATTCATCTCACAGAGTTACATCTTTCCTTCAAGAAGCCTTTCGCTAAGGCTGTTCTTGTGGAATTGGCAAAGGGATATTTGGAAGCCCATAGAGGGCTATGGTGAAAAAGGAAATATCTTCCGTTCAAAACTGGAAAGAAGCTTGAGAAACTGCTCTGTGTTCTGTTAATTCATCTCACAGAGTTACATCTTTCCTTCAAGAAGCTTTCGCTAAGGCTGTTCTTGTGGAATTGGCAAAGTGATATTTGGAAGCCCATAGAGGGCTATGGTGAAAAAGGAAATATCTTCCGTTCAAAACTGAAAGAAGCTTTCAGAAACTACTCTGTGTTCTGTTAATTCATCTCACAGAGTTACATCTTTCCTTCAAGAAGCCTTTCGCTAAGGCTGTTCTTGTGGAATTGGCAAGGATATTTGGAAGCCCATAGGGGCTATGGTGAAAAAGGAAATATCTTCCGTTCAAAACTGGAAAGAAGCTTTCTGAGAAACTGCTCTGTGTTCTGTTAATTCATCTCACAGAGTTACATCTTTCCTTCAAGAAGCCTTTCGCTAAGGTGTTCTTGTGGAATTGGCAAAGTGATATTAGGAAGCCCATAAAGGGCTATGGTGAAAAAGGAAATATCTTCCGCTCAAAACTGGAAAGAAGCTTTCTGAGAAACTGCTCTGTGTTCTGTTAATTCATCTCACAGTTACATCTTTCCCTTCAAGAAGCCTTTCGCTAAGGCTGTTCTTGTGGAATTGGCAAAGGATATTTGGAAGCCCATAAAGGGCTATGGTGAAAAAGGAAATATCTTCCGCTTCAAAACTGGAAAGAAGCTTTCTGAGAAACTTTTGTGTTCTTTTAATTCATCTCACAGTGTTACATCTTTCCTTCAAGAAGCCTTCGCTAAGGCTGTTCTTGTGGAATTGGCAAAGGATATTTGGAAGCCCATAGAGGGCTATGGTGAAAAAGGAAATATCTTCCGTTCAAAACTGGAAAGAAGCTTGAGAAACTGCTCTGTGTTCTGTTAATTCATCTCACAGAGTTACATCTTTCCCTTCAAGAAGCCTTCGCTAAGGCTGTTCTTGTGGAATTGGCAAGGTGATATTTGGAAGCCCATAAAGGGCTATGGTGAAAAAGGAAATATCTTCCGCTCAAAACTGGAAAGAAGCTTGAGAAACTGCTCTGTGTTCTGTTAATTCATCTCACAGAGTTACATCTTTCCTTCAAGAAGCCTTCGCTAAGGCTGTTCTTGTGGAATTGGCAAAGGATATTTGGAAGCCCATAGAGGGCTATGGTGAAAAAGGAAATATCTTCCGTTAAAACTGGAAAGAAGCTTTCTGAGAAACTGCTCTGTGTTCTGTTAATTCATCTCAAAGAGTTACATCTTTCCTTCAAGAGCCTTTCGCTAAGGCTGTTCTTGTGGAATTGGCAAGGTGATATTAGGAAGCCCATAAAGGGCTATGGTGAAAAAGGAAATATCTTCCGTTCAAAACTGGAAAGAAGCTTGAGAAACTGCTCTGTGTTCTGTTAATTCATCTCACAGAGTTACATCTTTCCTTCAAGAAGCCTTTCGCTAAGGCTGTTCTTGTGGAATTGGCAAAGGATATTTGGAAGCCCATAGAGGGCTAGGGGTGAAAAAGGAAATATCTTCCGTTCAAAACTGGAAAGAAGCTTTCTGAGAAACTGCTCTGTGTTCTGTTAATTCATCTCACAGAGTTACATCTTTCCTTCAAGAAGCCTTTAACTAAGGCTGTTCTTGTGGAATTGGCAAAGTGATATTTGGAAGCCCATAGAGGGCTATGGTGAAAAAGGAAATATCTTCCGCTCAAAACTGGAAAGAAGCTTTCTGAGAAACTGCTCTGTGTTCTGTTAATTCATCTCACAGAGTTACATCTTTCCTTCAAGAGCCTTTCGCTTCAAGGCTGTTGTTGTGGAATTGGTAAAGGGATATTTTGAAGCCCATAGAGGGCTATGGTGAAAAAGGAAATATCTTCCGTTCAAAACTGGAAAGAAGCTTTATGAGAACTGCTCTGTGTTCTGTTAATTCATCTCACAGAGTTACATCTTTCCTTCAGAATCCTTTCGCTAAGGTTGTTCTTGTGGAATTGGCAAAGGGATATTTGGAAGCCCATAGAGGGCTATGGTGAAAAAGGAAATATCTTCCGTTCAAAACTGGAAAGAAGCTTTCTGAGAAACTGCTCTGTGTTCTGTTAATTCATCTCACAGAGTTACATCTTTCCTTCAAGAAGCCTTTCGCTAAGGCTGTTCTGTGGAATTGGCAAAGGATATTTGGAAGCCCATAGGGGCTATGGTGAAAAGGAAATATCTTCCGTTCAAAACTGGAAAGAAGCTTTCTGAGAAACTACTCTGTGTTCTTTTAGTTCATCTCACAGAGTTACATCTTTCCCTTCAAGAAGCCTTTCGCTAAGGCTGTTCTTGTGGAATTGGCAAAGTGATATTAGGAAGCCCATAAAGGGCTATGGTGAAAAAGGAAATATCTTCCGTTCAAAACTGGAAAGAAGCTTTCTGAGAAACTGCTCTGTGTTCTGTTAATTCATCTCACAGAGTTACATCTTTCCCTTCAAGAAGCCTTTCGCTAAGGTTGTTCTTGTGGAATTGGCAAAGGGATATTTGGAAGCCCATAGAGGGCTATGGTGAAAAAGGAAATATCTTCCGTTCAAAACTGGAAAGAAGCTTTCTGAGAAACTGCTCTGTGTTCTGTTAATTCATCTCACAGAGTTACATCTTTCCCTTCAAGAAGCCTTTCGCTAAGGCTGTTCTTGTGGAATTGGCAAAGTGATATTAGGAAGCCCATAAAGGGCTATGGTGAAAAAGGAAATATCTTCCGTTCAAAACTGGAAAGAAGCTTTCTGACAAACTGCTCTGTGTTCTGTTAATTCATCTCACAGAGTTACATCTTTCCCTTCAAGAATTTTCCATAAGGCTGTTCTTGTGGAATTGGCAAAGGATATTTGGAAGCCCAAAGGGCTATGGTGAAAAAGGAAATATCTTCCGCTCAAAACTGGAAATAAGCTTTCTGAGAAACTGCTCTGTGTTCTGTTAATTCATCTCACAGAGTTACATCTTTCCTTCAAGAAGCCTTTCGCTAAGGCTGTTCTTGTGGAATTGGCAAAGTTATATTTGGAAGCCCATAGAGGGCTATGGTGAAAAAGGAAATATCTTCCGTTCAAAACTGGAAAGAAGCTTTCTGAGAAAATACTCTGTGTTCTTTTAATTCATCTCACAGAGTTACATCTTTCCTTCAAGAAGGCTTTCGCTAAGGCTGTTCTTGTGGAATTGGCAAAGTGATATTAGGAAGCCCATAAAGGACTATGGTGAAAAAGGAAATATCTTCCGTTCAAAACCGGAAAGAAGCTTTCTCAGAAACTACTCTGTGTTCTGTTAATTCATCTCACAGAGTTACATCTTTCCCTTCAAGAAGCCTTTCGCTAAGACTGTTCTTGTGGAATTGGCAAGGGGATATTTGGAAGCCCATAGGGGGCTATGGTGAAAAAGGAAATATCTTCCGTTCGAAACTGGAAAGAAGCTTTCTGAGAAACTGCTCTGTGTTCTGTTAATTCATCTAACAGAGTTACATCTTTCCCTTCAAGAAGCCTTTCTCTAATGGTGTTCTTGTGGAATTGGAATGATATTAGGAAGCCCATAAAGGGCTATGGTGAAAAAGGAAATATCTTCCGTTTAAAACTGGAAAGAAGCTGAGAAACTACTCTGTGTTCTGTTAATTCATCTCACAGAGTTACATCTTTCCCTTCAAGAAGCCTTTCGCTAAGGCTGTTCTTGTGGAATTGGCAAGTGATATTTGGAAGCCCATAAAGGGCTATGGTGAAAAAGGAAATATCTTCCGTTCAAAACCGGAAAGAAGCTTTAGTAGAAACTGCTCTGTGTTCTGTTAATTCATCTCACAGAGTTACATCTTTCCTTCAAAGCCTTTCGCTAAGGCTGTTCTTGTGGAATTGGCAAAGGGATATTTGGAAGCCCATAGAGGGCTATGTTGAAAAAGGAAATATCTTCCGTTAAAAACTGGAAAGAAGCTTTCTGAGAAACTGCTCTGTGTTCTGTTAATTCATCTCACAGAGTTACATCTTTTCCTTCAAGAAGCCTTTCGCTAAGGCTGTTCTTGTGGAATTGGCAAAGGGATATTTGGAAGCCCATAGAGGGCTATGGTGAAAAAGGAAATATCTTCCGTTCAAAACTGGAAAGAAGCTTTCTGAGAAACTACTCTGTGTTCTTTTAGTTCATCTCACAGAGTTACATCTTTCCCTTCAAGAAGCCTTTCGCTAAGGCTGTTCTTGTGGAATTGGCAAGGTGATATTAGGAAGCCCATAAAGGGCTATGGTGAAAAAGGAAATATCTTCCGTTCAAAACTGGAAAGAAGCTTTCTGAGAAACTGCTCTGTGTTCTGTTAATTCATCTCACAGAGTTACATCTTTCCTTCAAAAGCCTTCGCTAAGGCTGTTCTTGTGGAATTGGCAAAGGATATTTGGAAGCCCATAGAGGGCTAGGCTAAAAAAGGAAATATCTTCCGTTCAAAACTGGAAAGAAGCTTTCGAGAAACTGCTCTGTGTTCTGTTAATTCATGTCACAGAGTTACATCTTTCCTTCAAGAAGCCTTTCGCTAAGGTTGTTGTGGAATTGGCAAAGTGGTATTTGGAAGCCCATAGAGGGCTATGGTGAAAAAGTAAATATCTTCCGCTTCAAAACTGGAAAGAAGCTCTGAGACACTGCTCTGTGTTCTTTTAATTCATCTCACACAGTTACATCTTTCCCTTCAAGAAGCCTTTCGCTAAGGTTGTTCTTGTGGAATTGTGCAAGGATATTTGGAAGCCCATAGGGGCTATGGTGAAAAATATCTTCCGTTGAAACTGGAAAGAAGCTTTCTGAGAAACTGCTCTGTGTTCTGTTAATTCATCTCACAGAGTTACATCTTTTCCTTTCAGAAGCCTTTCGCTAAGGCTGTTCTTGTGGAATTGGCAAAGGGATATTTGGAAGCCCATAGAGGGCTATGGTGAAAAGAAATATCTTCCGTTCAAAACTGGAAGAAACTTTCTGAGATAATACTCTGTGTTCTTTTAATTCATCTCACAGAGTTACATCTTTCCCTTCAAGAAGGCTTTACGCTAAGGCTGTTCTTGTGGAATTGGCAAAGTGATATTAGGAAGCCCATAAAGGACTATGGTGAAAAAGGAAATATCTTCCGTTCAAAACCGGAAAGAAGCTTTCTCAGAAACTACTCTGTGTTCTGTTAATTCATCTCACAGAGTTACATCTTTCCTTCAAGAAGCCTTCGCTAAGACTGTTCTTGTGGAATTGGCAAGGATATTTGGAAGCCCATAGGGGCTATGGTGAAAAAGGAAATATCTTCCGTTCGAAACTGGAAAGAAGCTCTGAGAAACTGCTCTGTGTTCTGTTAATTCATCTAACAGAGTTACATCTTTCCCTTCAAGAAGCCTTTCTAATGGTGTTCTTGTGGATTTGGAAAAGTGATATTAGAAGCCCATAAAGGGCTATGGTGAAAAAGGAAATATCTTCCGTTTAAAACTGGAAAGAAGCTTTCTGAGAAACTACTCTGTGTTCTGTTAATTCATCTCACCGAGTTACACCTTTCCTTCAAAAGCCTTTCGCTAAGGCTGTTCTTGTGGAATTGGCAAAGTGATATTTGGAAGCCCATAGAGGGCTACGTGAAAAAGGAAATCTCTTCCGTTCAAAACTGGAAAGAAGCTTTCTGAGAAACTGCTTTGTGTTCTTTAATTCATCTCAAAGTGTTACATCTTTCCTTCAAGAAGCCTTCCGCTAAGTTTTCTTGTGGAATTGGCAAGGATATTTGGAAGCCCTTAGAGGTCTATGGTGAAAAAGGAAATATCTTCCGTTCAAAACTGGAAAGAAGCTTTCTGAGAAACTGCTCTGTGTTCTGTTAATTCATCTCACAGAGTTACATCTTTCCCTTCAAAGCCTTCGCTAAGGCTGTTCTTGTGGAATTGGCAAAGTGATATTAGGAAGCCCATAAAGGGCTATGGTGAAAAGGAAATATCTTCCGTTCAAAACCGGAAAGAAGCTTTAGTAGAAACTGCTCTGTGTTCTGTTAATTCATCTCACAGAGTTACATCTTTCCTTCAAAAAGCCTTCGCTAAGGCTGTTTTTGTGGAATTAGCAAGGATATTTGGAAGCCCTTAGAGGGCTATGTTGAAAAAGGAAATATCTTCCGTTAAAACTGGAAAGAAACTTTCTGAGAAACTGCTCTGTGTTCTGTTAATTCATCTCAAAGAGTTACATCTTTTCCTTTCAGAAGCCTTCGCTAAGGCTGTTCTTGTGGAATTGGCAAGTGATATTAGGAAGCCCATAAAGGGCTATGGTGAAAAGGAAATATCTTCAGTTCAAAACTGGAAAGAAGCTTTCTGAGAAACTGCTCTGTGTTCTGTTAATTCATCTCACAGAGTTACATCTTTCCTTCAAAGCCTTCGCTAAGGCTGTTCTTGTGGAATTGGCAAGGATATTTGGAAGCCCATAGAGGGCTAGAAAAAGGAAATATCTTCCGTTCAAAACTGGAAAGAAGCTTTCTGAGAAACTGCTCTGTGTTCTGTTAATTCATCTCACAGAGTTACATCTTTACCCTTCAGAAGCCTTTCTAAGGCTGTTCTTGTGGAATTGGCAAAGTGATATTTGGAAGCCCATAGAGGGCTACGGTGAAAAGGAAATATCTTCCGTTCAAAACTGGAAATAAGCTTTCTGAGAAACTGCTCTGTGTTCTGTTAATTCATCTCAGAGTTACATCTTTCCTTCAAGAAGCCTTTCGCTAAGGCTGTTGTTGTGGAATTGGTAAAGGGATATTTGAAGCCCATAGAGGGCTATGGTGAAAAAGGAAATATCTTCCGTTCAAAACTGGAAAGAAGCTTTATGAGTAACTGCTCTGTGTTCTGTTAATTCATCTCACAGAGTTACATCTTTCCTTCAGAATCCTTCGCTAAGGCTGTTCTTGTGGAATTGGCAAAGGGATATTTGGAAGCCCATAGAGGCTATGGTGAAAAGGAAATATCTTCCGTTCAAAACTGGAAAGAAGCTTTCTGAGAAACTGCTCTGTGTTCTGTTAATTCATCTCACAGAGTTACATCTTTTCCTTCAAGAAGCCTTTCGCTAAGGCTGTTCATGTGGAATTGGCAAAGGGATATTTGGAAGCCCATAGTGGGCTATGGTGAAAAAGGAAATATCTTCCGTTCAAAACTGGAAAGAAGCTTTCTGAGAAACTACTCTGTGTTCTTTTAGTTCATCTCACAGAGTTACATCTTTCCCTTCAAGAAGCCTTTCGCTAAGGCTGTTCTTGTGGAATTGGCAAGGTGATATTAGGAAGCCCATAAAGGGCTATGGTGAAAAAAATATCTTCCGTTCAAAACTGGAAGAAGCTTTCTGAGAAACTGCTCTGTGTTCTGTTAATTCATCTCACAGAGTTACATCTTTCCCTTCAAGAAGCCTTTCGCTAAGGTTGTTCTTGTGGAATTGGCAAAGGGATATTTGGAAGCCCATAGAGGGCTATGGTGAAAAAGGAAATATCTTCCGTTCAAAACTGGAAAGAACCTTTCTGAGAAACTGCTCTGTGTTCTGTTAATTCATCTCACAGAGTTACATCTTTCCCTTCAAGAAGCCTTTCGCTAAGGCTGTTCTTGTGGAATTGGCAAAGTGATATTAGGAAGCCCATAAAGGGCTATGGTGAAAAAGGAAATATCTTCCGTTCAAAACTGGAAAGAAGCTTTCTGACAAACTGCTCTGTGTTCTGTTAATTCATCTCACAGAGTTACATCTTTCCCTTCAAGAATCCTTTCCATAAGGCTGTTCTTGTGGAATTGGCAAAGGGATATTTGGAAGCCCATAAAGGGCTATGGTGAAAAAGGAAATATCTTCCGTTCAAAACTGGAAATAAGCTTTCTGAGAAACTGCTCTGTGTTCTGTTAATTCATCTCACAGAGTTACATCTTTCCCTTCAAGAAGCCTTTCGCTAAGGCTGTTCTTGTGGAATTGGCAAAGTTATATTTGGAAGCCCATAGAGGGCTATGGTGAAAAAGGAAATATCTTCCGTTCAAAACTGGAAAGAAGCTTTCTGAGAAAATACTCTGTGTTCTTTTAATTCATCTCACAGAGTTACATCTTTCCCTTCAAGAAGGCTTTCGCTAAGGCTGTTCTTGTGGAATTGGCAAAGTGATATTAGGAAGCCCATAAAGGACTATGGTGAAAAAGGAAATATCTTCCGTTCAAAACCGGAAAGAAGCTTTCTCAGAAACTACTCTGTGTTCTGTTAATTCATCTCACAGAGTTACATCTTTCCCTTCAAGAAGCCTTTCGCTAAGACTGTTCTTGTGGAATTGGCAAGGGGATATTTGGAAGCCCATAGGGGGCTATGGTGAAAAAGGAAATATCTTCCGTTCGAAACTGGAAAGAAGCTTTCTGAGAAACTGCTCTGTGTTCTGTTAATTCATCTAACAGAGTTACATCTTTCCCTTCAAGAAGCCTTTCTCTAATGGTGTTCTTGTGGAATTGGAAAAGTGATATTAGGAAGCCCATAAAGGGCTATGGTGAAAAAGGAAATATCTTCCGTTTAAAACTGGAAAGAAGCTTTCTGAGAAACTACTCTGTGTTCTGTTAATTCATCTCACAGAGTTACATCTTTCCCTTCAAGAAGCCTTTCGCTAAGGCTGTTCTTGTGGAATTGGCAAGGTGATATTTGAAGCCCATAAAGGGCTATGGTGAAAAAGGAAATATCTTCCGTTCAAAACCGGAAAGAAGCTTTAGTAGAAACTGCTCTGTGTTCTGTTAATTCATCTCACAGAGTTACATCTTTCCCTTCAAGAAGCCTTTCGCTAAGGCTGTTCTTGTGGAATTGGCAAAGGGATATTTGGAAGCCCTTAGAGGGCTATGTTGAAAAAGGAAATATCTTCCGTTAAAAACTGGAAAGAAGCTTTCTGAGAAACTGCTCTGTGTTCTGTTAATTCATCTCACAGAGTTACATCTTTTCCTTTCAGAAGCCTTTCGCTAAGGCTGTTCTTGTGGAATTGGCAAAGGGATATTTGGAAGCCCATAGAGGGCTATGGTGAAAAAGGAAATATCTTCCGTTCAAAACTGGAAAGAAGCTTTCTGAGAAACTACTCTGTGTTCTTTTAGTTCATCTCACAGAGTTACATCTTTCCCTTCAAGAAGCCTTTCGCTAAGGCTGTTCTTGTGGAATTGGCAAGGTGATATTAGGAAGCCCATAAAGGGCTATGGTGAAAAAGGAAATATCTTCCGTTCAAAACTGGAAAGAAGCTTTCTGAGAAACTGCTCTGTGTTCTGTTAATTCATCTCACAGAGTTACATCTTTCCTTCAAAAGCCTTTCGCTAAGGCTGTTCTTGTGGAATTGGCAAAGGATATTTGAAGCCCATGAGGGCTAGGCGAAAAAGGAAATATCTTCCGTTCAAAACTGGAAAGAAGCTTTCTGAGAAACTGCTCTGTTCTGTTAATTCATGTCACAGAGTTACATCTTTTCCTTAAAGAAGCCTTCGCTAAGGTTGTTATTGTGGAATTGGCAAAGTGGTATTTGGAAGCCCTTAGAGGGCTATGGTGAAAAAGTAAATATCTTCCGTTCAAAACTGGAAAGAAGCTTTCTGAGACACTGCTCTGTGTTCTTTTAATTCATCTCACAGAGTTACATCTTTCCCTTCAAGAAGCCTTTCGCTAAGGTTGTTCTTGTGGAATTGGCAAAGGGATATTTGGAAGCCCATAGGGGGCTATGGTGAAAAAGGAAATATCTTCCGTTCGAAACTGGAAAGAAGCTTTCTGAGAAACTGCTCTGTGTTCTGTTAATTCATCTCACAGAGTTACATCTTTTCCTTTCAGAAGCCTTTCGCTAAGGCTGTTCTTGTGGAATTGGCAAAGGGATATTTGGAAGCCCATAGAGGGCTATGGTGAAAAAGAAATATCTTCCGTTCAAAACTGGAAAGAAGCTTTCTGAGATAATACTCTGTGTTCTTTTAATTCATCTCACAGAGTTACATCTTTCCCTTCAAGAAGGCTTTCGCTAAGGCTGTTCTTGTGGAATTGGCAAAGTGATATTAGGAAGCCCATAAAGGACTATGGTGAAAAAGGAAATATCTTCCGTTCAAAACCGGAAAGAAGCTTTCTCAGAAACTACTCTGTGTTCTGTTAATTCATCTCACAGAGTTACATCTTTCCCTTCAAGAAGCCTTTCGCTAAGACTGTTCTTGTGGAATTGGCAAGGGGATATTTGGAAGCCCATAGGGGGCTATGGTGAAAAAGGAAATATCTTCCGTTCGAAACTGGAAAGAAGCTTTCTGAGAAACTGCTCTGTGTTCTGTTAATTCATCTAACAGAGTTACATCTTTCCCTTCAAGAAGCCTTTCTCTAATGGTGTTCTTGTGGAATTGGAAAAGTGATATTAGGAAGCCCATAAAGGGCTATGGTGAAAAAGGAAATATCTTCCGTTTAAAACTGGAAAGAAGCTTTCTGAGAAACTACTCTGTGTTCTGTTAATTCATCTTACCGAGTTACACCTTTCCCTTCAAGAAGCCTTTCGCTAAGGCTGTTCTTGTGGAATTGGCAAAGTGATATTTGGAAGCCCATAGAGGGCTACGGTGAAAAAGGAAATCTCTTCCGTTCAAAACTGGAAAGAAGCTTTCTGAGAAACTGCTTTGTGTTCTTTTAATTCATCTCAAAGAGTTACATCTTTCCCTTCAAGAAGCCTTCCGCTAAGGTTTTTCTTGTGGAATTGGCAAAGGGATATTTGGAAGCCCTTAGAGGTCTATGGTGAAAAAGGAAATATCTTCCGTTCAAAACTGGAAAGAAGCTTTCTGAGAAACTGCTCTGTGTTCTGTTAATTCATCTCACAGAGTTACATCTTTCCCTTCAAGAAGCCTTTCGCTAAGGCTGTTCTTGTGGAATTGGCAAGGTGATATTAGGAAGCCCATAAAGGGCTATGGTGAAAAAGGAAATATCTTCCGTTCAAAACTGGAAAGAAGCTTTAGTAGAAACTGCTCTGTGTTCTGTTAATTCATCTCACAGAGTTACATCTTTCCCTTCAAAGCCTTTCGCTAAGGCTGTTCTTGTGGAATTGGCAAGGATATTTGGAAGCCCTTAGAGGCTATGTTGAAAAAGGAAATATCTTCCGTTCAAAACTGGAAAGAAGCTTTCTGAAACTGCTCTGTGTTCTGTTAATTCATCTCACAGAGTTACATCTTTCCTTCAGAAGCCTTTCGCTAAGGCTGTTCTTGTGGAATTGGCAAGGATATTTGGAAGCCCATAGAGGGCTATGGTGAAAAGGAAATATCTTCCGTTCAAAACTGGAAAGAAACTTTCTGAGAAACTACTCTGTGTTCTGTTAATTCATCTCACAGAGTTACATCTTTCCTTCAAGAAGCCTTTCCTAAGGCTGTTCTTGTGGAATTGGCAGGATATTTGGAAGCCCATAAGAGGCTATGGTGAAAAGGAAATATCTTCCGTTCAAAACTGGAAAGAAGCTTTCTGAGAAACTGCTCTGTGTTCTGTTAATTCATCTCACAGAGTTACATCTTTCCTTCAAGCCTTTGCTAAGGCTGTTCTTGTGGAATTGGCAAGGATATTTGGAAGCCCATAGAGGGCTATGGTGAAAAAGGAAATATCTTCCGTTCAAAACTGGAAAGAAGCTTTCTGAAACTGCTCTGTGTTCTGTTAATTCATCTCACAGAGTTACATCTTTCCCTTCAAGAAGCCTTTAACTAAGGCTGTTCTTGTGGAATTGGCAAAGTGATATTTGGAAGCCCATAGAGGGCTACGGTGAAAAAGGAAATATCTTCCGTTCAAAACTGGAAATAAGCTTTCTGAGAAACTGCTCTGTGTTCTGTTAATTCATCTCACAGAGTTACATCTTTCCCGTCAGAAGCCTTTCGCTAAGGCTGTTGTTGTGGAATTGGTAAAGGGATATTTGGAAGCAAATAGAGGGCTATGGTGAAAAAGGAAATATCTTCCATTGAAAACTGGAAAGAAGCTTTCTGAGTAACTGCTCTGTGTTCTGTTAATTCATTTCACAGAGTTACATCTTTCCCTTCCAGAATCCTTTCGCTAAGGTTGTTCTTGTGGAATTGGCAAAGGGATATTTGGAAGCCCATACAGGGCTATGGTGAAAAAGGAAATATCTTCCGTTCAAAACTGGAAAGAAGCTTTCTGAGAAACTGCTCTGTGTTCTGTTAATTCATCTCACAGAGTTACATCTTCTCCTTCAAGAAGCCTTTCGCTAAGGCTGTTCTTGTGGAATTGGCGAAGGGATATTTGGAAGCCCATAGAGGGCTATGGTGAAAAAGGAAATATCTTCCGTTCAAAACTGGAAAGAAGCTTTCTGAGAAACTACTCTGTGTTCTTTTAGTTCATCTCACAGAGTTACATCTTTCCTTCAAAAGCCTTTCGCTAAGGCTGTTCTTGTGGAATTGGCAAGGTGATATTAGGAAGCCCATAAGGGCTATGGTGAAAAAGGAAATATCTTCCGTTCAAAACTGGAAAGAAGCTTTCTGAGAAACTGCTCTGTGTCCTGTTAATTCATCTCACAGAGTTACATCTTTCCTTCAAGCCTTTCGCTAAGGTTGTTCTTGTGGAATTGGCAAAGGATATTTGGAAGCCCATAGGGCTATGGTGAAAAGGAAATCTCTTCCGTTCAAAACTGGAAAGAAGCTTTCTGAGAAACTGCTCTGTGTTCCGTTAATTCATCTCACAGAGTTACATCTTTCCCTTCAAGAAGCCTTTCGCTAAGGCTGTTCTTGTGGAATTGGCAAAGTGATATTAGGAAGCCCATAAAGGGCTATGGTGAAAAAGGAAATATCTTCCGTTCAAAACTGGAAAGAAGCTTTCTGACAAACTGCTCTGTGTTCCGTTAATTCATCTCACAGAGTTACATCTTTCCCTTCAAGAATCCTTTCCCTAAGGCTGTTCTTGTGGAATTGGCAAAGGGATATTTGGAAGCCCATAAAGGGCTATGGTGAAAAAGGAAATATCTTCCTTTCAAAACTGGAAAGAAGTTTTCTGAGAAACTGCTCTGTGCTCTGTTAATTCATCTCACAGAGTTACATCTTTCCCTTCAAGAATCCTTTCGCTAAGGTTGTTCTTGTGGAATTGGCAAAGGGATATTTGGAAGCCCATAGAGGGCTATGGTGAAAAAGGAAATATCTTCCGTTCAAAACTGGAAATAAGCTTTCTGAGAAACTGCTCTGTGTTCTGTTAATTCATCTCACAGAGTTACATCTTTCCCTTCAAGAAGCCTTTCGCTAAGGCTGTTCTTGTGGAATTGGCAAAGTGATATTTGGAAGCCCATAGAGGGCTATGGTGAAAAAGGAAATATCTTCCGTTCAAAACTGGAAAGAAGCTTTCTGAGAAACTACTCTGTGTTCTTTTAATTCATCTCACAGAGTTACATCTTTCCCTTCAAGAAGGCTTTCGCTAAGGCTGTTCTTGTGGAATTGGCAAAGTGATATTAGGAAGCCCATAAAGGACTATGGTTAAAAAGGAAATATCTTCCGTTCAAAACCGGAAAGAAGCTTTCTCAGAAACTACTCTGTGTTCTGTTAATTCATCTCACAGAGTTACATCTTTCCCTTCAAGAAGCCTTTCGCTAAGGCTGTTCTTGTGGAATTGGCAAGGATATTTGGAAGCCCATAGAGGCTATGGTGAAAAGGAAATATCTTCCGCTCAAAACTGGAAATAAGCTTTCTGAGAAACTACTTTGTGTTCTTTTAATTCATCTCACAGAGTTACATCTTTCCCTTCAAGAAGCCTTTCTCTAAGGTTGTTCTTGTGGAATTGGCAAAGGGATATTTGGAAGCCCATAGAGGGCTATGGTGAAAAAGGAAATATCTTCCGTTCAAAACTGGAAAGAAGCTTTCTGAGAAACTGCTCTGTGTTCTTTTAATTCATGTCACAGAGTTACATCTTTCCCTTCAAGAAGCCTTTCGCTAAGGCTGTTCTTGTGGAATTGGCAAAGTGATATTTGGAAGCTCATAGAGGGCTGTGGTGAAAAAGGAAATATCTTCCGTTCAAAACTGGAAAGAACCTTTCTGAGAAACTGCTTTGTGTTCTGTTAATTCATCTCACAGAGTTACATCTTTCCCTTCAAGAAGTCTTTCGCTAAGGCTGTTCTTGTGGAATTGGCAAAGTGATATTTGGAAGCCCATAGAGGCTATGGTGAAAATGGAAATATCTTCCGCTCAAAACTGGAAAGAAGCTTGAGAAACTGCTCTGTGTTCTGTTAATTCATCTCACAGAGTTGCATCTTTCCCTTCAAGAAGCCTTCGCTAAGGCTGTTCTTGTGGAATGGGCAAGTGATATTAGGAAGCCCATAAAGGGCTCTGGTGAAAAAGGAAATATCTTCCGTTCAAAACTGGAAAGAAGCTTTCTGAGAAACTGCTCTGTGTTCTGTTAATTCATCTTACAGACTTACATCTTTCCTTCAAAAGCCTTTCGCTAAGGCTGTTCTTGTGGAATTGGCAAAGGATATTTGGAAGCCCATAGAGGGCTAGGGCTAAAAAGGAAATATCTTCCGTTCAAAACTGGAAAGAAGCTTTCTGAGAAACTGCTCTGTGTTCTGTTAATTCATCTCACAGAGTTACATCTTTACATTCAAGAAGCCTTTAACTAAGGCTGTTCTTGTGGAATTAGCAAAGTGATATTTGGAAGCCCATAGGGCTACGGTGAAAAGGAAATATCTTCCGTTCAAAACTGGAAAGAAGCTTTCTGAGAAACTGCTCTGTGTTCTGTTAATTCATCTCACAGAGTTACATCTTTCCCTTCAAGAAGGCTTTCACTAAGGCTGTTGTTGTGGAATTGGTAAAGGGATATTTGGAAGCAAATAGAGGGCTATGGTGAAAAGGAAATATCTTCCGTTGAAAACTGGAAAGAAGCTTTCTGAGAAACTGATCTGTGTTCTGTTAATTCATCTCACAGAGTTACATCTTTCCCTTCCAGAATCCTTTCGCTAAGGTTGTTCTTGTGGAATTGCAAGGTGATATTAGGAAGCCCCTAAAGGGCTATGGTGTAAAAGGAAATATCTTCCGTTCAAAATTGGAAAGAAGCTTTCTGAGAAACTGCTCTGTGTTCTGTTAATTCATCTCACAGAGTTACATCTTTCCCTTCAAGAAGCCTTTCGCTAAGCCTGTTCTTGTGGAATTGGCAAAGTGATATTAGGAAGCCCATAAAGGGCTATGGTGAAAAAGGAAATATCTTCCGTTTAAAACTGGAAAGAAGCTTTCTGAGAAACTGCTCTGTGTTCTGTTAATTCATCTCACGGAGTTACATCTTTCTCTTCAAGAATCCTTTCCCTAAGGCTGTTCTTGTGGAATTGGCAAAGTGATATTTGGAAGCCCATAGAGGGCTATGGTGAAAAAGGAAATATCTTCCGTTCAAAACTGGAAAGAAGCTTTCTGAGAAACTACTCTGTGTTCTTTTAATTCATCTCACAGAGTTACATCTTTCCCTTCAAGAAGCCTTTCGCTAAGGCTGTTCTTGTGGAATTGGCAAAGTGATATTAGGAAGCCCATAAAGGGCTATGGTGAAAAAGGAAATATCTTCCGTTCAAAACTGGAAAGAAGCTTTCTGACAAACTGCTCTGTGTTCCGTTAATTCATCTCACAGAGTTACATCTTTCCCTTCAAGAATCCTTTCCCTAAGGCTGTTCTTGTGGAATTGGCAAAGGGATATTTGGAAGCCCATAAAGGGCTATGGTGAAAAAGGAAATATCTTCCTTACAAAACTGGAAAGAAGTTTTCTGAGAAACTGCTCTGTGCTCTGTTAATTCATCTCACAGAGTTACATCTTTCCCTTCAAGAATCCTTTCGCTAAGGTTGTTCTTGTGGAATTGGCAAAGGGATATTTGGAAGCCCATAGAGGGCTATGGTGAAAAGGAAATATCTTCCGCTCAAAACTGGAAAGAAGCTTGAGAAACTGCTCTGTGTTCTGTTAATTCATCTCACAGAGTTACATCTTTCCTTCAAGAAGCCTTTCGCTAAGGCTGTTCTTGTGGAATTGGCAAAGTGATATTTGGAAGCCCATAGAGGGCTATGGTGAAAAGGAAATATCTTCCGCTCAAAACTGGAAAGAAGCTTTCTGAGAAACTACTCTGTGTTCTTTTAATTCATCTCACAGAGTTACATCTTTCCCTTCAAGAAGGCTTTCGCTAAGGCTGTTCTTGTGGAATTGGCAAAGTGATATTAGGAAGCCCATAAAGGACTATGGTTAAAAAGGAAATATCTTCCGTTCAAAACCGGAAAGAAGCTTTCTCAGAAACTACTCTGTGTTCTGTTAATTCATCTCACAGAGTTACATCTTTCCCTTCAAGAAGCCTTTCGCTAAGGCTGTTCTTGTGGAATTGGCAAGGGGATATTTGGAAGCCCATAGAGGGCTATGGTGAAAAAGGAAATATCTTCCGTTCAAAACTGGAAATAAGCTTTCTGAGAAACTACTTTGTGTTCTTTTAATTCATCTCACAGAGTTACATCTTTCCCTTCAAGAAGCCTTTCTCTAAGGTTGTTCTTGTGGAATTGGCAAAGGGATATTTGGAAGCCCATAGAGGGCTATGGTGAAAAAGGAAATATCTTCCGTTCAAAACTGGAAAGAAGCTTTCTGAGAAACTGCTCTGTGTTCTTTTAATTCATGTCACAGAGTTACATCTTTCCCTTCAAGAAGCCTTTCGCTAAGGCTGTTCTTGTGGAATTGGCAAAGTGATATTTGGAAGCTCATAGAGGGCTGTGGTGAAAAGGAAATATCTTCCGTTCAAAACTGGAAAGAACCTTTCTGAGAAACTGCTTTGTGTTCTGTTAATTCATCTCACAGAGTTACATCTTTCCCTTCAAGAAGTCTTCGCTAAGGCTGTTCTTGTGGAATTGGCAAAGTGATATTTGGAAGCCCATAGAGGGCTATGGTGAAAATGGAAATATCTTCCGCTCAAAACTGGAAAGAAGCTTGAGAAACTGCTCTGTGTTCTGTTAATTCATCTCACAGAGTTGCATCTTTCCTTCACGAAGCCTTTCGCTAAGGGTGTTCTTGTGGAATGGGCAAAGTGATATTAGGAAGCCCATAAAGGGCTCTGGTGAAAAAGGAAATATCTTCCGTTCAAAACTGGAAAGAAGCTTTCTGAGAAACTGCTCTGTGTTCTGTTAATTCATCTCACAGAGTTACATCTTTCCCTTCAAGAAGCCTTTCGCTAAGGCTGTTCTTGTGGAATTGGCAAAGGGATATTTGGAAGCCCATAGAGGGCTAGGGCTAAAAAGGAAATATCTTCCGCTCAAAACTGGAAAGAAGCTTGAGAAACTGCTCTGTGTTCTGTTAATTCATCTCACAGAGTTACATCTTTACATTCAAGAAGCCTTTAACTAAGGCTGTTCTTGTGGAATTGGCAAAGTGATATTTGGAAGCCCATAGAGGGCTACGGTGAAAAAGGAAATATCTTCCGCTCAAAACTGGAAAGAAGCTTGAGAAACTGCTCTGTGTTCTGTTAATTCATCTCACAGAGTTACATCTTTCCTTCAAGAAGGCTTTCGCTAAGGCTGTTGTTGTGGAATTGGTAAAGGGATATTTGGAAGCAAATAGAGGGCTATGGTGAAAAGGAAATATCTTCCGTTGAAAACTGGAAAGAAGCTTTCTGAGAAACTGCTCTGTGTTCTGTTAATTCATCTCACAGAGTTACATCTTTCCTTCCAGAATCCTTTCGCTAAGGTTGTTCTTGTGGAATTGCAAGGTGATATTAGGAAGCCCCTAAAGGGCTATGGTGTAAAAAAATATCTTCCGTTCAAAACTGGAAAGAAGCTTTCTGAGAAACTGCTCTGTGTTCTGTTAATTCATCTCACAGAGTTACATCTTTCCTTCAAGAAGCCTTTCGCTAAGGTTGTTCTTGTGGAATTGGCAAAGGATATTTGGAAGCCCATAGAGGGCTATGGTGAAAAAGGAAATATCTTCCGTTCAAAACTGGAAAGAACCTTTCTGAGAAACTGCTCTGTGTTCTGTTAATTCATCTCACAGAGTTACATCTTTCCCTTCAGAAGCCTTTCGCTAAGGCTGTTCTTGTGGAATTAGCAAAGTGATATTAGGAAGCCCATAAAGGGCTATGGTGAAAAAGGAAATATCTTCCGTTCAAAACTGGAAAAAGCTTTCTGACAAACTGCTCTGTGTTCTGTTAATTCATCTCACAGAGTTACATCTTTCCCTTCAAGAATCCTTTCCTAAGGCTGTTCTTGTGGAATTGGCAAGGATATTTGGAAGCCCATAAAGGGCTATGGTGAAAAAGGAAATATCTTCCGTTCAAAACTGGAAATAAGCTTTCTGAGAAACTGCTCTGTGTTCTGTTAATTCATCTCACAGAGTTACATCTTTCCCTTCAAGAAGCCTTTCGCTAAGGCTGTTCTTGTGGAATTGGCAAAGTGATATTTGGAAGCCCATAGAGGGCTATGGTGAAAAAGGAAATATCTTCCGTTCAAAACTGGAAAGAAGCTTTCTGAGAAACTACTCTGTGTTCTTTTAATTCATCTCACAGAGTTACATCTTTCCCTTCAAGAAGCCTTTCGCTAAGGCTGTTCTTGTGGAATTGGCAAAGTGATATTAGGAAGCCCATAAAGGACTATGGTGAAAAAGGAAATATCTTCCGTTCAAAACCGGAAAGATGCTTTCTCAGAAACTACTCTGTGTTCTGTTAATTCATCTCACAGAGTTACATCTTTCCCTTCAAGAAGCCTTTCGCTAAGACTGTTCTTGTGGAATTGGCAAGGGGATATTTGGAAGCCCATAGAGGCTATGGTGAAAAGGAAATATCTTCCGTTCAAAACTGGAAATAAGCTTTCTGAGAAACTACTTTGTGTTCTTTTAATTCATCTCACAGAGTTACATCTTTCCTTCAAGAATCCTTTCCTAAGGCTGTACTTGTGGAATTGGCAAAGTGATATTTGGAAGCTCATAGAGATCTGTGGTGAAAAGGAAATATCTTCCGCTCAAAACTGGAAAGAAGCTTTCTCAGAAACTACTCTGTGTTCTGTTAATTCATCTCACAGAGTTACATCTTTCCTTCAAGCCTTTCGCTAAGACTGTTCTTGTGGAATTGGCAAGGGGATATTTGGAAGCCCATAGAGGGCTATGGTGAAAAAGGAAATATCTTCCGTTCAAAACTGGAAATAAGCTTTCTGAGAAACTACTTTGTGTTCTTTTAATTCATCTCACAGAGTTACATCTTTCCCTTCAAGAATCCTTTCCCTAAGGCTGTACTTGTGGAATTGGCAAAGTGATATTTGGAAGCTCATAGAGGGCTGTGGTGAAAAAGGAAATATCTTCCGTTCAAAACTGGAAAGAAGCTTTCTGAGAAACTGCTCTGTGTTCTGTTAATTCATCTCACAGAGTTACATCTTTCCCTTCAAGAAGTCTTTCGCTAAGGCTGTTCTTGTGGAATTGGCAAAGTGATATTTGGAAGCCCATAGAGGGCTATGGTGAAAAAGGAAATATCTTCCGTTGAAAACTGGAAAGAAGCTTTCTGAGAAACTGCTCTGTGTTCTGTTAATTCATCTCACAGAATTACATCTTTCCCTTCACGAAGCCTTTCGCTAAGGGTGTTCTTGTATAATGGGCAAAGTGATATTATTAAGCCCATAAAGGGCTCTGGTGAAAAAGGAAATCTCTTCCGTTCAAAACTGGAAAGAAGCTTTCTGAGAAACTGCTCTGTGTTCTGTTAATTCATCTTACAGACTTACATCTTTCCCTTCAAGAAGCCTTTCGCTAAGGCTGTTCTTGTGGAATTGGCAAAGGGATATTTGGAAGCAAATAGAGGGCTAGGGCGAAAAAGGAAATATCTTCCTTTCAAAACTGGAAAGAAGCTTTCTGAGAAACTGCTCTGTGTTCTGTTAATTCATCTCACAGAGTTACATCTTTACCTTCAAGAAGCCTTTAACTAAGGCTGTTCTTGTGGAATTGGCAAAGTGATATTTGGAAGCCCATAGAGGGCTACGGTGAAAAAGGAAATATCTTCCGTTCAAAACTGGAAAGAAGCTTTCTGAGAAACTGCTCTGTGTTCTGTTAATTCATCTCACAGAGTTACATCTTTCCCTTCAAGAAGGCTTTCGCTAAGGCTGTTGTTGTGGAATTGGTAAAGGGATATTTGGAAGCAAATAGAGGGCTATGGTGAAAAAGGAAATATCTTCCGCTCAAAACTGGAAAGAAGCTTGAGAAACTGCTCTGTGTTCTGTTAATTCATCTCACAGAGTTACATCTTTCCTTCCAGAATCCTTTCGCTAAGGTTGTTCTTGTGGAATTGGCAAAGGGATATTTGGAAGCCCATAGAGGGCTATGGTGAAAAAGGAAATATCTTCCGTTCAAAACTGGAAAGAAGCTTTCTGAGAAACTGCTCTGTGTTCTGTTAATTCATCTCACAGAGTTACATCTTTTCCTTCAAGAAGCCTTTCGCTAAGGCTGTTCTTGTGGAATTGGCAAAGGGATATTTGGAAGCCCATAGAGGGCTATGGTGAAAATGGAAATATCTTCCGTTCAAAACTGGAAAGAAGCTTTCTGAGAAACTGCTCTGTGTTCTGTTAATTCATCTCACAGAGTTGCATCTTTCCCTTCAGGAAGCCTTTCGCTAAGGGTGTTCTTGTGGAATGGGCAAAGTGATATTAGGAAGCCCATAAAGGGCTCTGGTGAAAAAGGAAATATCTTCCGTTCAAAACTGGAAAGAAGCTTTCTGAGAAACTGCTCTGTGTTCTGTTAATTCATCTTACAGACTTACATCTTTCCCTTCAAGAAGCCTTTCGCTAAGGCTGTTCTTGTGGAATTGGCAAAGGGATATTTGGAAGCCCATAGAGGGCTAGGGCGAAAAAGGAAATATCTTCCGTTCAAAACTGGAAAGAAGCTTTCTGAGAAACTGCTCTGTGTTCTGTTAATTCATCTCACAGAGTTACATCTTTACCTTCAAGAAGCCTTTAACCAAGGCTGTTCTTGTGGAATTGGCAAAGTGATATTTGGAAACCCATAGAGGGCTACGGTGAAAAAGGAAATCTCTTCCGTTCAAAACTAGAAAGAAGCTTTCTGAGAAACTGCTCTGTGTTCTGTTAATTCATCTTACAGACTTACATCTTTCCCTTCAAGAAGCCTTTCGCTAAGGCTCTTCTTGTGGAATTGGCAAAGGGATATTTGGAACCCCATAGAGGGCTAGGGCGAAAAAGGAAATATCTTCCGTTCAAAACTGGAAAGAAGCTTTCTGAGAAACTGCTCTGTGTTCTGTTAATTCATCTCACAGAGTTACATCTTTACATTCAAGAAGCCTTTAACTAAGGCTGTTCTTGTGGAATTGGCAAAGTGATATTTGGAAGCCCATAGAGGGCTACGGTGAAAAGGAAATATCTTTCCGTTCAAAACTGGAAAGAAGCTTTCTGAGAAACTGCTCTGTGTTCTGTTAATTCATCTCACAGAGTTACATCTTTCCCTTCAAGAAGGCTTTCGCTAAGGCTGTTGTTGTGGAATTGGTAAAGGGATATTTGGAAGCAAATAGAGGGCTATGGTGAAAAAGGAAATATCTTCCGTTGAAAACTGGAAAGAAGCTTTCTGAGAAACTGATCTGTGTTCTGTTAATTCATCTCACAGAGTTACATCTTTCCTTCCAGAATCCTTTCGCTAAGGTTGTTCTTGTGGAATTGGCAAGGTGATATTAGGAAGCCCCAAAGGGCTATGGTGTAAAAGGAAATATCTTCCGCTCAAAATTGGAAAGAAGCTTTCTGAGAAACTGCTCTGTGTTCTGTTAATTCATCTCACAGAGTTACATCTTTCCCTTCAAGAAGCCTTTTCGCTGTTCTTGTGGAATTGGCAAAGTGATATTAGGAAGCCCATAAAGGGCTATGGTGAAAAGGAAATATGTTCCGTTCAAAACTGGAAAGAAGCTTGAGAAACTGCTCTGTGTTCTGTTAATTCATCTCACAGAGTTACATCTTTCCTTCAAGAACTTTTCGCTAAGGTTGTTCTTGTGGAATTGGCAAAGGATATTTGGAAGCCCATAGGGCTATGGTGAAAAAGGAAATATCTTCCGCTCAAAACTGGAAAGAAGCTTTCTGAGAAACTGCTCTGTGTTCTGTTAATTCATCTCACAGAGTTATATCTTTCCTTCAAGAAGCCTTCGCTAAGGCTGTTCTTGTGGAATTGGCAAAGTTATATTTGGAAGCCCATAGAGGGCTATGGTGAAAAAGGAAATATCTTCCGCTCAAAACTGGAAAGAAGCTTTCTGAGAAACTACTCTGTGTTCTTTTAATTCATCTCACAGAGTTACATCTTTCCCTTCAAGAAGCGTTTCGCTAAGGCTGTTCTTGTGGAATTGGCAAAGTGATATTAGGAAGCCCATAAAGGACTATGGTGAAAAGGAAATATCTTCCGCTCAAAACCGGAAAGATGCTTTCTCAGAAACTACTCTGTGTTCTGTTAATTCATCTCACAGAGTTACATCTTTCCCTTCAAGAAGCCTTTCGCTAAGACTGTTCTTGTGGAATTGGCAAGGGGATATTTGGAAGCCCATAGAGGGCTATGTTGAAAAAGGAAATATCTTCCGCTCAAAACTGGAAATAAGCTTTCTGAGAAACTACTTGTGTTCTTTTAATTCATCTCACAGAGTTACATCTTTCCTTCAAGAATCCTTTCCTAAGGCTGTACTTGTGGAATTGGCAAAGTGATATTTGAAGCTCATAGAGATCTGTGGTGAAAAAGGAAATATCTTCCGCTCAAAACTGGAAAGAAGCTTTCTGGAGAAACTGCTCTGTGTTCTGTTAATTCATCTCACAGAATTACATCTTTCCCTTCAAGAAGTCTTTCGCTAAGGCTGTTCTTGTGGAATTGGCAAAGTGATATTTGGAAGCCCATAGAGGGCTATGGTGAAAAAGGAAATATCTTCCGCTGAAAACTGGAAAGAAGCTTTCTGAGAAACTGCTCTGTGTTCTGTTAATTCATCTCACAGAATTACATCTTTCCTTCACGAAGCCTTTCGCTAAGGGTGTTCTTGTGAATGGGCAAAGTGATATTAGGAAGCCCATAAAGGGCTCTGGTGAAAAGGAAATCTCTTCCGCTTCAAAACTGGAAAGAAGCTTGAGAAACTGCTCTGTGTTCTGTTAATTCATCTTACAGACTTACATCTTTCCCTTCAAGAAGCCTTTCGCCACGGCTGTTCTTGTGGAATTGGCAAAGGGATATTTGGAAGCAAATAGAGGGCTAGGCGAAAAAGGAAATATCTTCCTTTCAAAACTGGAAAGAAGCTTTCTGAGAAACTGCTCTGTGTTCTGTTAATTCATCTCACAGAGTTACATCTTTACCTTCAAGAAGCCTTTAACTAAGGCTGTTCTTGTGGAATTAGCAAAGTGATATTTGGAAGCCCATAGAGGCTACGTGAAAAAGGAAATATCTTCCGTTCAAAACTGGAAATAAGCTTTCTGAGAAACTGCTCTGTGTTCTGTTAATTCATCTCACAGAGTTACATCTTTCCCTTCAAGAAGGCTTTCGCTAAGGCTGTTGTTGTGGAATTGGTAAAGGGATATTTGGAAGCAAATAGAGGGCTATGGTGAAAAAGGAAATATCTTCCGTTGAAAACTGGAAAGAAGCTTTCTGAGAAACTGCTCTGTGTTCTGTTAATTCATCTCACAGAGTTACATCTTTCCCTTCCAGAATCCTTTCGCTAAGGTTGTTCTTGTGGAATTGGCAAAGGGATATTTGGAAGCCCATAGAGGGCTATGGTGAAAAAGGAAATATCTTCCGTTCAAAACTGGAAAGAAGCTTTCTGAGAAACTGCTCTGTGTTCTGTTAATTCATCTCACAGAGTTACATCTTTCCCTTCAAGAAGCCTTTCGCTAAGGGTGTTCTTGTGGAATTGGCAAGGATATTTGGAAGCCCATAGAGGGCTATGGTGAAAAGGAAATCTCTTCCGTTCAAAACTGGAAAGAAGCTTGAGAAACTGCTCTGTGTTCTGTTAATTCATCTCACAGAGATACATCTTTCCTTCAAGAAGCCTTTCGCTAAGGCTGTTCTTGTGGAATTGGCAAAGTGATATTAGGAAGCCCATAAAGGGCTATGGTGAAAAGGAAATATCTTCCGCTCAAAACTGGAAAGAAGCTTTCTGACAAACTACTCTGTGTTATGTTAATTCATCTCACGGAGTTACATCTTTCCTTCAAGAACTTTCCCTAAGGCTGTTCTTGTGGAATTGGCAAAGGATATTTGGAAGCCCATAAAGGGCTATGGTGAAAAGGAAATATCTTCCTTTCAAAACTGGAAAGAAGCTTTCTGAGAAACTGCTCTGTGCTCTGTTAATTCATCTCACAGAGTTACATCTTTCCTTCAAGAATCCTTTCGCTAAGTTGTTCTTGTGGAATTGGCAAGGATATTTGGAAGCCCATAGAGGGCTATGGTGAAAAAGGAAATATCTTCCGTTCAAAACTGGAAATAAGCTTTCTGAGAAACTGCTCTGTGTTCTGTTAATTCATCTCACAGAGTTACATCTTTCCCTTCAAGAAGCCTTTTCGCTTCAAGGCTGTTCTTGTGGAATTGGCAAAGTGATATTTGGAAGCCCATAGAGGGCTATGGTGAAAAGGAAATATCTTCCGCTCAAAACTGGAAAGAAGCTTTCTGAGAAACTACTCTGTGTTCTTTTAATTCATCTCACAGAGTTACATCTTTCCCTTCAAGAAGGCTTTCGCTAAGGCTGTTGTTGTGGAATTGGCAAAGTGATATTTGGAAGCCCATAGAGGGCTATGGTGAAAAGGAAATATCTTCCGTTCAAAACTGGAAAGAAGCTTTCTGAGAAACTACTCTGTGTTCTTTTAATTCATCTCACAGAGTTACATCTTTCCCTTCAAGAAGGCTTTCGCTGTTCTTGTGGAATTGGCAAAGTGATATTAGGAAGCCCATAAAGGACTATGGTTAAAAGGAAATATCTTCCGTTCAAAACCGGAAAGAAGCTTTCTCAGAAACTACTCTGTGTTCTGTTAATTCATCTCACAGAGTTACATCTTTCCCTTCAAGAAGCCTTTCGCTAAGGCTGTTCTTGTGGAATTGGCAGGGATATTTGGAAGCCCATAGAGGCTATGGTGAAAAAGGAAATATCTTCCGTTCAAAACTGGAAATAAGCTTTCTGAGAAACTACTTTGTGTTCTTTTAATTCATCTCACAGAGTTACATCTTTCCTTCAAGAAGCCTTTCTCTAAGAGTTGTTCTTGTGGAATTAGCAAAGGATATTTGGAAGCCCATAGAGGCTATGGTGAAAAAGGAAATATCTTCCGTTCAAAACTGGAAAGAAGCTTTCTGAGAAACTGCTCTGTGTTCTTTTAATTCATGTCACAGAGTTACATCTTTCCTTCAAGAAGCCTTTCGCTAAGGCTGTTCTTGTGGAATTGGCAAAGTGATATTTGGAAGCTCATAGAGGGCTGTGGTGAAAAGGGAAATATCTTCCGTTCAAAACTGGAAAGAACCTTTCTGAGAAACTGCTTTGTGTTCTGTTAATTCATCTCACAGAGTTACATCTTTCCCTTCAAGAAGTCTTTCGCTAAGGCTGTTCTTGTGGAATTGGCAAAGTGATATTTGGAAGCCCATAGAGGGCTATGGTGAAAATGGAAATATCTTCCGTTCAAAACTGGAAAGAAGCTTTCTGAGAAACTGCTCTGTGTTCTGTTAATTCATCTCACAGAGTTGCATCTTTCCCTTCACGAAGCCTTTCGCTAAGGGTGTTCTTGTGGAATGGGCAAAGTGATATTAGGAAGCCCATAAAGGCTCTGGTGAAAAGGAAATATCTTCCGTTCAAAACTGGAAAGAAGCTTTCTGAGAAACTGCTCTGTGTTCTGTTAATTCATCTTACAGACTTACATCTTTCCTTCAAGAAGCCTTTCGCTAAGGCTGTTCTTGTGGAATTAGCAAGGATATTTGGAAGCCCATAGAGGCTAGGGCTAAAAAGGAAATATCTTCCGTTCAAAACTGGAAAGAAGCTTTCTGAGAAACTGCTCTGTGTTCTGTTAATTCATCTCACAGAGTTACATCTTTACATTCAAGAAGCCTTTAACTAAGGCTGTTCTTGTGGAATTGGCAAAGTGATATTTGGAAGCCCATAGAGGGCTACGGTGAAAAAGGAAATATCTTCCGTTCAAAACTGGAAAGAAGCTTTCTGAGAAACTGCTCTGTGTTCTGTTAATTCATCTCACAGAGTTACATCTTTCAAGAAGGCTTTCACTAAGGCTGTTGTTGTGGAATTGGTAAAGGGATATTTGGAAGCAAATAGAGGGCTATGGTGAAAAAGGAAATATCTTCCGTTGAAAACTGGAAAGAAGCTTTCTGAGAAACTGATCTGTGTTCTGTTAATTCATCTCACAGAGTTACATCTTTCCTTCAGAATCCTTCGCTAAGGTTGTTCTTGTGGAATTGCAAGGTGATATTAGGAAGCCTAAAGGGCTATGGTGTAAAAGGAAATATCTTCCGTTCAAAATTGGAAAGAAGCTTTCTGAGAAACTGCTCTGTGTTCTGTTAATTCATCTCACAGAGTTACATCTTTCCCTTCAAGAAGCCTTTCGCTAAGCCTGTTCTTGTGGAATTGGCAAAGTGATATTAGGAAGCCCATAAAGGGCTATGGTGAAAAAGGAAATATCTTCCGTTTAAAACTGGAAAGAAGCTTTCTGAGAAACTGCTCTGTGTTCTGTTAATTCATCTCACGGAGTTACATCTTTCTCTTCAAGAATCCTTTCCCTAAGGCTGTTCTTGTGGAATTAGCAAAGTGATATTTGGAAGCCCAGAGGGCTATGGTGAAAAAAATATCTTCCGTTCAAAACTGGAAAGAAGCTTTCTGAAACTACTCTGTGTTCTTTTAATTCATCTCACAGGTTACATCTTTCCTTCAAGAAGCCTTCAAAAGAGCCTTTGTCATTAGCAAAGTGATATTAGGAAGCCCATAAAGGGCTATGGTGAAAAATCTTCGTTCAAAACTGGAAAAAGCTTTCTGACAAACTGCTCTGTGTTCCGTTAATTCATCTCACAGGTTACATCTTTCCCTTCAAGAATCCTTTCCTAAGGCTGTTCTTGTGGAATTGTAAAGGGATATTTGGAAGCCCATAAGGGCTATGGTGAAAAATATCTTCCTTACAAAACTGAAAGAAGTTTTCTGAGAAACTGCTCTGTGCTCTGTTAATTCATCTCACAGGTTACATCTTTCCCTTCAAAAGAATCCTTTCGCTAAGGTTGTTCTTGTGGAATTGTGCAAGTGATATTTGGAAGCCCATAGAGGGCTATGGTGAAAAAGGAAATATCTTCCGTTCAAAACTGGAATAAACTTTCTGAGAAACTGCTCTGTGTTCTGTTAATTCATCTCACAGGTTACATCTTTCCTTCAAGAAGCCTTCGCTAAGGCTGTTCTTGTGTGGAATTGGCAAAGTGATATTTGGAAGCCCATAGGGCTATGGTGAAAAAGGAAATATCTTCCGTTCAAAACTGGAAAGAAGCTTTCTGAGAAACTACTCTGTGTTCTTTTAATTCATCTCACAGAGTTACATCTTTCCCTTCAAGAAGGCTTTCGCTAAGGCTGTTCTTGTGGAATTGGCAAAGTGATATTAGGAAGCCCATAGGGACTATGGTTAAAAAGGATATCTTCCGTTCAAAACTGGAAAGAAGCTTTCTCAGAAACTACTCTGTGTTCTGTTAATTCATCTCACAGAGTTACATCTTTCCCTTCAAGAAGCCTTTCGCTAAGGCTGTTCTTGTGGAATTGGCAAGGGGATATTTGGAAGCCCATAGAGGGCTATGGTGAAAAAGGAAATATCTTCCGTTCAAAACTGGAAATAAGCTTTCTGAGAAACTACTTTGTGTTCTTTTAATTCATCTCACAGAGTTACATCTTTCCCTTCAAAAGCCTTTCTCTAGGTTGTTCTTGTGGAATTGGCAAAGTGATATTTGGAAGCCCATAGAGGGCTATGGTGAAAAAGGAAATATCTTCCGTTCAAAACTGGAAAGAAGCTTTCTGAGAAACTGCTCTGTGTTCTTTTAATTCATGTCACAGAGTTACATCTTTCCCTTCAAGAAGCCTTTCGCTAAGGCTGTTCTTGTGGAATTGGCAAAGTGATATTTGGAAGCTCATAGAGGGCTGTGGTGAAAAAGGAAATATCTTCCGTTCAAAACTGGAAAGAACCTTTCTGAGAAACTGCTTTGTGTTCTGTTAATTCATCTCACAGAGTTACATCTTTCCCTTCAAGAAGTCTTTCGCTAAGGCTGTTCTTGTGGAATTGGCAAAGTGATATTTGGAAGCCCATAGAGGGCTATGGTGAAAATGGAAATATCTTCCGTTCAAAACTGGAAAGAAGCTTTCTGAGAAACTGCTCTGTGTTCTGTTAATTCATCTCACAGAGTTACATCTTTCCTTCAAGCCTTTCGCTAAGGCTGTTCTTGTGGAATTGGCAAGTGATATTAGGAAGCCCATAAAGGGCTATGGTGAAAAGGAAATATCTTCCGTTCAAAACTGGAAAGAAGCTTTCTGAAACTGCTCTGTGTTCTGTTAATTCATCTCACAGACTTACATCTTTCCCTTCAAGAAGCCTTTCGCTAAGGCTGTTCTTGTGGAATTAGCAAAGGATATTTGGAAGCCCATAGAGGGCTATGGTGAAAAAAATATCTTCCGTTCAAAACTGGAAAGAAGCTTTCTGAGAAACTGCTCTGTGTTCTGTTAATTCATCTCACAGAGTTACATCTTTACCTTCAAGAAGCCTTTAACTAAGGCTGTTCTTGTGGAATTAGCAAAGTGATATTTGGAAGCCCATAGAGGCTATGGTGAAAAAGGAAATATCTTCCGTTCAAAACTGGAAAGAAGCTTTCTGAGAAACTGCTCTGTGTTCTGTTAATTCATCTCACAGAGTTACATCTTTCCCTTCAAGAAGGCTTTCGCTAAGGCTGTTGTTGTGGAATTGGTAAAGGGATATTTGGAAGCAAATAGAGGGCTATGGTGAAAAATATCTTCCGTTGAAAACTGGAAAGAAGCTTTCTGAGAAACTGCTCTGTGTTCTGTTAATTCATCTCACAGAGTTACATCTTTCCTTCAGAATCCTTTCGCTAAGGTTGTTCTTGTGGAATTGGCAAGGGATATTTGGAAGCCCATAAAGGGCTATGGTGAAAAAGGAAATATCTTCCGTTCAAAACTGGAAAGAAGCTTTCTGAAACTGCTCTGTGTTCTGTTAATTCATCTCACAGAGTTACATCTTTCCCTTCAAGAATCCTTTCGCTAAGCCTGTTCTTGTGGAATTGGCAAAGTGATATTGGAAGCCCATAAAGGGCTATGGTGAAAAAGGAAATATCTTCCGTTCAAAACTGGAAAGAAGCTTTCTGAGAAACTGCTCTGTGTTCTGTTAATTCATCTCACAGAGTTACATCTTTCCTTCAAGAATCCTTTCCCTAAGGCTGTTCTTGTGGAATTGGCAAAGTGATATTTGGAAGCCCATAGAGGGCTATGGTGAAAAAGGAAATATCTTCCGTTCAAAACTGGAAAGAAGCTTTCTGAGAAACTACTCTGTGTTCTTTTAATTCATCTCACAGGTTACATCTTTCCTTCAAAAGCCTTTCGCTAAGGCTGTTCTTGTGGAATTAGCAAAGTGATATTAGGAAGCCCATAAAGGGCTATGGTGAAAAGGAAATATCTTCCGTTCAAAACTGGAAAGATGCTTTCTGAGAAACTACTCTGTGTTCTGTTAATTCATCTCACAGAGTTACATCTTTCCCTTCAAGAAGCCTTTCGCTAAGGCTGTTCTTGTGGAATTGGCAAGGGATATTTGGAAGCCCATAGAGGGCTATGGTGAAAAGGAAATATCTTCCGTTCAAAACTGGAAATAAGCTTTCTGAGAAACTACTCTGTGTTCTTTTAATTCATCTCACAGGTTACATCTTTCCTTCAAAAGCCTTTCGCTAAGGCTGTTCTTGTGGAATTAGCAAAGTGATATTAGGAAGCCCATAAAGGGCTATGGTGAAAAGGAAATATCTTCCGTTCAAAACTGGAAAGATGCTTTCTGAGAAACTACTCTGTGTTCTGTTAATTCATCTCACAGAGTTACATCTTTCCTTCAAGAAGCCTTTCGCTAAGGCTGTTCTTGTGGAATTGGCAAGGGATATTTGGAAGCCCATAGAGGGCTATGGTGAAAAGGAAATATCTTCCGTTCAAAACTGGAAATAAGCTTTCTGAGAAACTACTTTGTGTTCTTTTAATTCATCTCACAGAGTTACATCTTTCCTTCAAGAATCCTTTCCCTAAGGCTGTTCTTGTGGAATTGGCAAAGTGATATTTGGAAGCTCATAGAGATCTGTGGTGAAAAAGGAAATATCTTCCGTTCAAAACCGGAAAGAAGCTTTCTCAGAAACTACTCTGTGTTCTGTTAATTCATCTCACAGAGTTACATCTTTCCTTCAAAAGCCTTTCGCTAAGGCTGTTCTTGTGGAATTGGCAAGGGATATTTGGAAGCCCATAGAGGGCTATGGTGAAAAAGGAAATATCTTCCGTTCAAAACTGGAAATAAGCTTTCTGAGAAACTACTTTGTGTTCTTTTAATTCATCTCACAGAGTTACATCTTTCCTTCAAGAATCCTTTCCTAAGGCTGTTCTTGTGGAATTGGCAAAGTGATATTTGGAAGCTCATAGAGGGCTGTGGTGAAAAAGGAAATATCTTCCGTCAAAACTGGAAAGAAGCTTTCTGAGAAACTGCTCTGTGTTCTGTTAATTCATCTCACAGGTTACATCTTTCCTTCAAGAAGCCTTCGCTAAGGCTGTTCTTGTGGAATTAGCAAAGTGATATTTGGAAGCCATAGGGCTATGGTGAAAAAAATATCTTCCGTTGAAAACTGGAAAGAAGCTTTCTGAGAAACTGCTCTGTGTTCTGTTAATTCATCTCACAGAATTACATCTTTCCTTCAAGAAGCCTTTAACTAAGGCTGTTCTTGTGGAATTGGCAAAGTGATATTAGGAAGCCCATAAAGGGCTATGGTGAAAAAAATATCTTCCGTTCAAAACTGGAAAGAAGCTTTCTGAGAAACTGCTCTGTGTTCTGTTAATTCATCTTACAGACTTACATCTTTCCTTCAAGAAGCCTTTCGCTAAGGCTGTTCTTGTGGAATTAGCAAAGGGATATTTGGAAGCAAATAGAGGGCTATGGTGAAAAAGGAAATATCTTCCGTTCAAAACTGGAAAGAAGCTTTCTGAGAAACTGCTCTGTGTTCTGTTAATTCATCTCACAGAGTTACATCTTTCCTTCAAGAAGCCTTTAACTAAGGCTGTTCTTGTGGAATTGGCAAAGTGATATTTGGAAGCCCATAGAGGGCTCTGGTGAAAAAGGAAATATCTTCCGTTCAAAACTGGAAATAAGCTTTCTGAGAAACTGCTCTGTGTTCTGTTAATTCATCTCACAGAGTTACATCTTTCCTTCAAGAAGGCTTTCGCTAAGGCTGTTGTTCTTGTGGAATTAGCAAAGGGATATTTGGAAGCAAATAGAGGCTATGGTGAAAAAGGAAATATCTTCCGTTGAAAACTGGAAAGAAGCTTTCTGAGAAACTGCTCTGTGTTCTGTTAATTCATCTCACAGGTTACATCTTTCCTTCAAGAATCCTTTCGCTAAGGTTGTTCTTGTGGAATTGGCAAAGGGATATTTGGAAGCCCATAGGGCTATGGTGAAAAAGGAAATATCTTCCGTTCAAAACTGGAAAAAAGCTTTCTGAGAAACTGCTCTGTGTTCTGTTAATTCATCTCACAGAGTTACATCTTTCCTTCAAGAAGCCTTTCGCTAAGGCTGTTCTTGTGGAATTGGCAAAGGGATATTTGGAAGCCCATAGGGCTATGGTGAAAAAGGAAATATCTTCCGTTCAAAACTGGAAAAGCTTTCTGAGAAACTGCTCTGTGTTCTGTTAATTCATCTCACAGGTTACATCTTTCCTTCAAGAATCCTTTCGCTAAGGTTGTTCTTGTGGAATTGGCAAAGGGATATTTGGAAGCCCATAGGGCTATGGTGAAAAAGGAAATATCTTCCGTTCAAAACTGGAAAGAAGCTTTCTGAGAAACTGCTCTGTGTTCTGTTAATTCATCTCACAGAGTTACATCTTTCCTTCAAAAGCCTTTCGCTAAGGCTGTTCTTGTGGAATTGGCAAAGGGATATTTGGAAGCCCATAGGGCTATGGTGAAAAAGGAAATATCTTCCGTTCAAAACTGGAAGAAGCTTTCTGAGAAACTGCTCTGTGTTCTGTTAATTCATCTCACAGAGTTACATCTTTCCTTCAGGAAGCCTTTCGCTAAGGCTGTTCTTGTGGAATTGGCAAAGTGATATTAGGAAGCCCATAAAGGGCTATGGTGAAAAAGGAAATATCTTCCGTTCAAAACTGGAAAGAAGCTTTCTGAGAAACTGCTCTGTGTTCTGTTAATTCATCTTACAGACTTACATCTTTCCTTCAAAGCCTTTCGCTAAGGCTGTTCTTGTGGAATTAGCAAAGGGATATTTGGAAGCCCATAGGGCTATGGTGAAAAAGGAAATATCTTCCGTTCAAAACTGGAAAAAGCTTTCTGAGAAACTGCTCTGTGTTCTGTTAATTCATCTCACAGAGTTACATCTTTCCCTTCAAAGCCTTTAACAAGGCTGTTCTTGTGGAATTAGCAAAGTGATATTTGGAAGCCCATAGAGGGCTACGGTGAAAAAGGAAATATCTTCCGTTCAAAACTGGAAAAAGCTTTCTGAGAAACTGCTCTGTGTTCTGTTAATTCATCTTACAGACTTACATCTTTCCTTCAAGAAGCCTTTCGCTAAGGCTGTTCTTGTGGAATTGGCAAAGGATATTTGGAAGCCCATAGAGGGCTATGGTGAAAAAGGAAATATCTTCCGTTCAAAACTGGAAAAAGCTTTCTGAGAAACTGCTCTGTGTTCTGTTAATTCATCTCACAGAGTTACATCTTTACATTCAAGAAGCCTTTAACTAAGGCTGTTCTTGTGGAATTGGCAAGTGATATTTGGAAGCCATAGAGGGCTACGGTGAAAAAGGAAATATCTTCCGTTCAAAACTGGAAAGAAGCTTTCTGAGAAACTGCTCTGTGTTCTGTTAATTCATCTCACAGAGTTACATCTTTCCTTCAAGAAGGCTTTCGCTAAGGCTGTTCTTGTGGAATTGGTAAAGGGATATTTGGAAGCAAATAGAGGGCTATGGTGAAAAATATCTTCCGTTGAAAACTGGAAAGAAGCTTTCTGAGAAACTGCTCTGTGTTCTGTTAATTCATCTCACAGAGTTACATCTTTCCTTCAGAATCCTTTCGCTAAGGTTGTTCTTGTGGAATTGGCAAGGATATTTGGAAGCCCATAAAGGGCTATGGTGAAAAAGGAAATATCTTCCGTTCAAAACTGGAAAGAAGCTTTCTGAGAAACTGCTCTGTGTTCTGTTAATTCATCTCACAGAGTTACATCTTTCCCTTCAAGAAGCCTTTCGCTAATGCTGTTCTTGTGGAATTGGCAAAGTGATATTAGGAAGCCCATAAAGGGCTATGGTGAAAAAGGAAATATCTTCCGTTCAAAACTGGAAAGAAGCTTTCTGAGAAACTGCTCTGTGTTCTGTTAATTCATCTCACAGAGTTACATCTTTCCTTCAAGAATCCTTTCGCTAAGGTTGTTCTTGTGGAATTGGCAAAGTGATATTAGGAAGCCCATAAAGGGCTCTGGTGAAAAAAATATCTTCCGTTCAAAACTGGAAAGAAGCTTTCTGAGAAACTGCTCTGTGTTCTGTTAATTCATCTTACAGACTTACATCTTTCCTTCAAGAAGCCTTTCGCTAAGGCTGTTCTTGTGGAATTAGCAAAGGATATTTGGAAGCCCATAGAGGGCTATGGTGAAAAATATCTTCCGTTCAAAACTGGAAAGAAGCTTTCTGAGAAACTGCTCTGTGTTCTGTTAATTCATCTCACAGAGTTACATCTTTACATTCAAGAAGCCTTTAACTAAGGCTGTTCTTGTGGAATTGGCAAAGTGATATTTGGAAACCCATAGAGACTACGGTGAAAAAGGAAATCTCTTCCGTTCAAAACTGGAAAGAAGCTTTCTGAGAAACTGCTCTGTGTTCTGTTAATTCATCTTACAGACTTACATCTTTCCCTTCAAGAAGCCTTTCGCTAAGGCTGTTCTTGTGGAATTGGCAAAGGATATTTGGAAGCCCATAGAGGCTATGGTGAAAAAGGAAATATCTTCCGTTCAAAACTGGAAAGAAGCTTTCTGAGAAACTGCTCTGTGTTCTGTTAATTCATCTCACAGAGTTACATCTTTACATTCAAGAAGCCTTTAACTAAGGCTGTTCTTGTGGAATTGGCAAAGTGATATTTGGAAGCCCATAGAGGGCTACGGTGAAAAAGGAAATATCTTCCGTTCAAAACTGGAAAGAAGCTTTCTGAGAAACTGCTCTGTGTTCTGTTAATTCATCTCACAGAGTTACATCTTTCCCTTCAAGAAGGCTTTCGCTAAGGCTGTTGTTGTGGAATTGGTAAAGGGATATTTGGAAGCAAATAGAGGGCTATGGTGAAAAAGGAAATATCTTCCGTTGAAAACTGGAAAGAAGCTTTCTGAGAAACTGATCTGTGTTCTGTTAATTCATCTCACAGAGTTACATCTTTCCCTTCCAGAATCCTTTCGCTAAGGTTGTTCTTGTGGAATTGCAAGGTGATATTAGGAAGCCCCTAAAGGGCTATGGTGTAAAAGGAAATATCTTCCGTTCAAAATTGGAAAGAAGCTTTCTGAGAAACTGCTCTGTGTTCTGTTAATTCATCTCACAGAGTTACATCTTTCCCTTCAAGAAGCCTTTCGCTAAGCCTGTTCTTGTGGAATTGGCAAAGTGATATTAGGAAGCCCATAAAGGGCTATGGTGAAAAAGGAAATATCTTCCGTTCAAAACTGGAAAGAAGCTTTCTGAGAAACTGCTCTGTGTTCTGTTAATTCATCTCACAGAGTTACATCTTTCCCTTCAAGAATCCTTTCGCTAAGGTTGTTCTTGTGGAATTGGCAAAGGGATATTTGGAAGCCCATAGAGGGCTATGGTGAAAAAGGAAATATCTTCCGTTCAAAACTGGAAAGAAGCTTTCTGAGAAACTGCTCTGTGTTCTGTTAATTCATCTCACAGAGTTACATCTTTCCCTTCAAGAAGCCTTTCGCTAAGGCTGTTCTTGTGGAATTGGCAAAGTGATATTTGGAAGCCCATAGAGGCTATGGTGAAAAAGGAAATATCTTCCGTTCAAAACTGGAAAGAAGCTTTCTGAGAAACTACTCTGTGTTCTTTTAATTCATCTCACAGAGTTACATCTTTCCCTTCAAGAAGCCTTTCGCTAAGGCTGTTCTTGTGGAATTGGCAAAGTGATATTAGGAAGCCCATAAAGGACTATGGTGAAAAAGGAAATATCTTCCGTTCAAAACCGGAAAGATGCTTTCTCAGAAACTACTCTGTGTTCTGTTAATTCATCTCACAGAGTTACATCTTTCCCTTCAAGAAGCCTTTCGCTAAGACTGTTCTTGTGGAATTGGCAAGGGGATATTTGGAAGCCCATAGAGGGCTATGTTGAAAAAGGAAATATCTTCCGTTCAAAACTGGAAATAAGCTTTCTGAGAAACTACTTTGTGTTCTTTTAATTCATCTCACAGAGTTACATCTTTCCCTTCAAGAATCCTTTCCCTAAGGCTGTACTTGTGGAATTGGCAAAGTGATATTTGGAAGCTCATAGAGATCTGTGGTGAAAAAGGAAATATCTTCCGTTCAAAACTGGAAAGAAGCTTTCTGAGAAACTGCTCTGTGTTCTGTTAATTCATCTCACAGAATTACATCTTTCCCTTCAAGAAGTCTTTCGCTAAGGCTGTTCTTGTGGAATTGGCAAAGTGATATTTGGAAGCCCATAGAGGGCTATGGTGAAAAAGGAAATATCTTCCGTTGAAAACTGGAAAGAAGCTTTCTGAGAAACTGCTCTGTGTTCTGTTAATTCATCTCACAGAATTACATCTTTCCCTTCACGAAGCCTTTCGCTAAGGGTGTTCTTGTGGAATGGGCAAAGTGATATTAGGAAGCCCATAAAGGGCTCTGGTGAAAAAGGAAATCTCTTCCGTTCAAAACTGGAAAGAAGCTTTCTGAGAAACTGCTCTGTGTTCTGTTAATTCATCTTACAGACTTACATCTTTCCTTCAAGAAGCCTTTCGCTAAGGCTGTTCTTGTGGAATTGGCAAAGGATATTTGGAAGCAAATAGAGGGCTATGGTGAAAAGGAAATATCTTCCTTTCAAAACTGGAAAGAAGCTTTCTGAGAAACTGCTCTGTGTTCTGTTAATTCATCTCACAGAGTTACATCTTTACCTTCAAGAAGCCTTTAACTAAGGCTGTTCTTGTGGAATTAGCAAAGTGATATTTGGAAGCCCATAGAGGCTATGGTGAAAAAGGAAATATCTTCCGTTCAAAACTGGAAATAAGCTTTCTGAGAAACTGCTCTGTGTTCTGTTAATTCATCTCACAGAGTTACATCTTTCCCGTCAAGAAGCCTTTCGCTAAGGCTGTTGTTGTGGAATTGGTAAAGGGATATTTGGAAGCAAATAGAGGGCTATGGTGAAAAGGAAATATCTTCCGTTGAAAACTGGAAAGAAGCTTTCTGAGAAACTGCTCTGTGTTCTGTTAATTCATCTCACAGAGTTACATCTTTCCTTCAGAATCCTTTCGCTAAGGTTGTTCTTGTGGAATTGGCAAAGGGATATTTGGAAGCCCATAGAGGGCTATGGTGAAAAAGGAAATATCTTCCGTTCAAAACTGGAAAGAAGCTTTCTGAGAAACTGCTCTGTGTTCTGTTAATTCATCTCACAGAGTTACATCTTTCCCTTCAAGAAGCCTTTCGCTAAGGGTGTTCTTGTGGAATTGGCAAAGGGATATTTGGAAGCCCATAGAGGGCTATGGTGAAAAAGGAAATCTCTTCCGTTCAAAACTGGAAAGAAGCTTTCTGAGAAACTGCTCTGTGTTCTGTTAATTCATCTCACAGAGATACATCTTTCCCTTCAAGAAGCCTTTCGCTAAGGCTGTTCTTGTGGAATTGGCAAAGTGATATTAGGAAGCCCATAAAGGGCTATGGTGAAAAAGGAAATCTCTTCCGTTCAAAACTGGAAAGAAGCTTTCTGAGAAACTGCTCTGTGTTCTGTTAATTCATCTCACAGAGATACATCTTTCCCTTCAAGAAGCCTTTCGCTAAGGCTGTTCTTGTGGAATTGGCAAAGTGATATTAGGAAGCCCATAAAGGGCTATGGTGAAAAAGGAAATATCTTCCGTTCAAAACTGGAAAAAGCTTTCTGAGAAACTACTCTGTGTTCTGTTAATTCATCTCACGGAGTTACATCTTTCCCTTCAAGAATCCTTTCCTAAGGCTGTTCTTGTGGAATTGGCAAAGGGATATTTGGAAGCCCATAAAGGGCTATGGTGAAAAAGGAAATATCTTCCTTTCAAAACTGGAAAGAAGCTTTCTGAGAAACTGCTCTGTGCTCTGTTAATTCATCTCACAGAGTTACATCTTTCCCTTCAAGAATCCTTTCGCTAAGGTTGTTCTTGTGGAATTGGCAAAGGGATATTTGGAAGCCCATAGAGGGCTATGGTGAAAAAGGAAATATCTTCCGTTCAAAACTGGAAATAAGCTTTCTGAGAAACTGCTCTGTGTTCTGTTAATTCATCTCACAGAGTTACATCTTTCCTTCAAGAAGCCTTTCGCTAAGACTGTTCTTGTGGAATTGGCAAAGTGATATTTGGAAGCCCATAGAGGGCTATGGTGAAAAAGGAAATATCTTCCGTTCAAAACTGGAAAGAAGCTTTCTGAGAAACTACTCTGTGTTCTGTTAATTCATCTCACAGAGTTACATCTTTCCCTTCAAGAAGGCTTTCGCTAAGGCTGTTCTTGTGGAATTGGCAAAGTGATATTAGGAAGCCCATAAAGGACTATGGTTAAAAAGGAAATATCTTCCGCTTCAAAACCGGAAAGATGCTTTCTCAGAAACTACTCTGTGTTCTGTTAATTCATCTCACAGAGTTACATCTTTCCCTTCAAAGCCTTTCGCTAAGGCTGTTCTTGTGGAATTGGCAAGGATATTTGGAAGCCCATAGAGGGCTATGGTGAAAAGGAAATATCTTCCGTTCAAAACTGGAAATAAGCTTTCTGAGAAACTGCTCTGTGTTCTTTTAATTCATCTCACAGAGTTACATCTTTCCTTCAAGAAGCCTTTCGCTAAGGTTGTTCTTGTGGAATTGGCAAAGGATATTTGGAAGCCCATAGGGCTATGGTGAAGGAAATATCTTCCGTTCAAAACCGGAAAGATGCTTTCTCAGAAACTACTCTGTGTTCTGTTAATTCATCTCACAGAGTTACATCTTTCCTTCAAGAAGCCTTCGCTAAGACTGTTCTTGTGGAATTGGCAAGGGATATTTGGAAGCCCATAGAGGGCTATGGTGAAAAGGAAATATCTTCCGTTCAAAACTGGAAAAAGCTTTCTGAGAAACTACTTTGTGTTCTTTTAATTCATCTCACACAGTTACATCTTTCCCTTCAAGAAGTCTTTCGCTAAGGCTGTTCTTGTGGAATTGGCAAAGTGATATTTGGAAGCCCATAGAGGCTATGGTGAAAAGGAAATATCTTCCGTTCAAAACTGGAAAGAAGCTTTCTGAGAAACTGCTCTGTGTTCTGTTAATTCATCTCACAGAGTTGCATCTTTCCCTTCAAGAAGGCTTTCGCTAAGGCTGTTGTTGTGGAATTGGCAAAGTGATATTAGGAAGCCCATAAAGGACTATGGTTAAAAAGGAAATATCTTCCGTTCAAAAACGGAAAGAAGCTTTCTCAGAAACTACTCTGTGTTCTGTTAATTCATCCCACAGAGTTACATCTTTCCCTTCAAGAAGCCTTTCGCTAAGACTGTTCTTGTGGAATTGGCAAGGGGATATTTGGAAGCCCATAGAGGGCTATGGTGAAAAAGGAAATATCTTCCGTTCAAAACTGGAAAGAAGCTTTCTGAGAAACTACTTTGTGTTCTTTTAATTCATCTCACACAGTTACATCTTTCCCTTCAAGAAGTCTTTCGCTAAGGCTGTTCTTGTGGAATTGGCAAAGTGATATTTGGAAGCCCATAGAGGCTATGGTGAAAGGAAATATCTTCCGTTCAAAACTGGAAAGAAGCTTTCTGAGAAACTGCTCTGTGTTCTGTTAATTCATCTCACAGAGTTGCATCTTTCCCTTCACGAAGCCTTTCGCTAAGGGTGTTCTTGTGGAATGGGCAAAGTGATATTAGGAAGCCCATAAAGGGCTCTGGTGAAAAAGGAAATATCTTCCGTTCAAAACTGGAAAGAAGCTTTCTGAGAAACTGCTCTGTGTTCTGTTAATTCATCTTACAGACTTACATCTTTCCCTTCAAGAAGCCTTTCGCTAAGGCTGTTCTTGTGGAATTGGCAAAGGGATATTTGGAAGCCCATAGAGGGCTAGGGCGAAAAAGGAAATATCTTCCGTTCAAAACTGGAAAGAAGCTTTCTGAGAAACTGCTCTGTGTTCTGTTAATTCATCTCACAGAGTTACATCTTTACCTTCAAGAAGCCTTTAACCAAGGCTGTTCTTGTGGAATTGGCAAGGATATTTGGAAGCCCATAGAGGGCTACGGTGAAAAGGAAATCTCTTCCGTTCAAAACTGGAAAGAAGCTTTCTGAGAAACTGCTCTGTGTTCTGTTAATTCATCTTACAGACTTACATCTTTCCTTCAAGAAGCCTTTCGCTAAGGCTGTTCTTGTGGAATTGGCAAGGATATTTGGAAGCCCATAGAGGGCTAGGGCGAAAAAAGGAAATATCTTCCGTTCAAAACTGGAAAGAAGCTTTCTGAGAAACTGCTCTGTGTTCTGTTAATTCATCTCACAGAGTTACATCTTTACATTCAAGAAGCCTTTAACTAAGGCTGTTCTTGTGGAATTGGCAAAGTGATATTTGGAAGCCCATAGAGGGCTACGGTGAAAAAGGAAATATCTTCCATTCAAAACTGGAAAGAAGCTTTCTGAGAAACTGCTCTGTGTTCTGTTAATTCATCTCACAGGGTTACATCTTTCCCTTCAAGAAGGCTTTCGCTAAGGCTGTTGTTGTGGAATTGGTAAAGGGATATTTGGAAGCAAATACAGGGCTATGGTGAAAAAGGAAATATCTTCCGTTGAAAACTGGAAAGAAGCTTTCTGAGAAACTGCTCTGTGTTCTGTTAATTCATCTCACAGAGTTACATCTTTCCCTTCCAGAATCCTTTCGCTAAGGTTGTTCTTGTGGAATTGGCAAGGTGATATTAGGAAGCCCATAGAGGGCTACGGTGAAAAGGAAATATCTTCCGTTCAAAACTGGAAAGAAGCTTTCTGAGAAACTGCTCTGTGTTCTGTTAATTCATCTCACAGGTTACATCTTTCCCTTCAAGAAGGCTTTCGCTAAGGCTGTTGTTGTGGAATTGGTAAAGGGATATTTGGAAGCAAATAGAGGGCTATGGTGAAGGAAATATCTTCCGTTGAAAACTGGAAAGAAGCTTTCTGAGAAACTGCTCTGTGTTCTGTTAATTCATCTCACAGAGTTACATCTTTCCCTTCCAGAATCCTTTCGCTAAGGTTGTTCTTGTGGAATTGGCAAAGGATATTTGGAAGCCCATAGAGGCTATGGTGAAAAGGAAATATCTTCCGTTCAAAACTGGAAAGAAGCTTTCTGAGAAACTGCTCTGTGTTCTGTTAATTCATCTCACAGAGTTACATCTTTCCTTCAAGAAGCCTTTCGCTAAGGCTGTTCTTGTGGAATGGGCAAAGTGATATTAGGAAGCCCATAAAGGGCTCTGGTGAAAAAAATATCTTCCGTTCAAAACTGGAAAGAAGCTTTCTGAGAAACTGCTCTGTGTTCTGTTAATTCATCTTACAGACTTACATCTTTCCTTCAAGAAGCCTTTCGCTAAGGCTGTTCTTGTGGAATTAGCAAAGGATATTTGGAAGCCCATAGAGGGCTAGGCGAAAAATATCTTCCGTTCAAAACTGGAAAGAAGCTTTCTGAGAAACTGCTCTGTGTTCTGTTAATTCATCTCACAGAGTTACATCTTTACCTTCAAGAAGCCTTTAACCAAGGCTGTTCTTGTGGAATTGGCAAAGTGATATTTGGAAGCCCATAGAGGCTATGGTGAAAAAGGAAATCTCTTCCGTTCAAAACTAGAAAGAAGCTTTCTGAGAAACTGCTCTGTGTTCTGTTAATTCATCTTACAGACTTACATCTTTCCCTTCAAGAAGCCTTTCGCTAAGGCTCTTCTTGTGGAATTGGCAAAGGATATTTGGAACCCCATAGAGGGCTAGGCGAAAAAAGGAAATATCTTCCGTTCAAAACTGGAAAGAAGCTTTCTGAGAAACTGCTCTGTGTTCTGTTAATTCATCTCACAGAGTTACATCTTTACATTCAAGAAGCCTTTAACTAAGGCTGTTCTTGTGGAATTAGCAAAGTGATATTTGGAAGCCATAGAGGGCTACGGTGAAAAGGAAATATCTTCCGTTCAAAACTGGAAAGAAGCTTTCTGAGAAACTGCTCTGTGTTCTGTTAATTCATCTCACAGAGTTACATCTTTCCCTTCAAGAAGGCTTTCGCTAAGGCTGTTGTTGTGGAATTGGTAAAGGGATATTTGGAAGCAAATAGAGGGCTATGGTGAAAAGGAAATATCTTCCGTTGAAAACTGGAAAGAAGCTTTCTGAAACTGATCTGTGTTCTGTTAATTCATCTCACAGAGTTACATCTTTCCCTTCCAGAATCCTTTCGCTAAGGTTGTTCTTGTGGAATTGGCAAGGTGATATTAGGAAGCCCTAAAGGGCTATGGTGAAAAAGGAAATATCTTCCGTTCAAAACTGGAAAGAAGCTTTCTGAGAAACTGCTCTGTGTTCTGTTAATTCATCTCACAGAGTTACATCTTTCCCTTCAAAGCCTTTCGCTAAGGTTGTTCTTGTGGAATTGGCAAGGATATTTGGAAGCCCATAGAGGCTATGGTGAAAGGAAATATCTTCCGTTCAAAATTGGAAAGAAGCTTTCTGAAACTGCTCTGTGTTCTGTTAATTCATCTCACAGAGTTACATCTTTCCTTCAAGAAGCCTTTCGCTAAGCCTGTTCTTGTGGAATTGGCAAAGTGATATTAGGAAGCCCATAAGGGCTATGGTGAAAAGGAAATATGTTCCGTTCAAAACTGGAAAGAAGCTTTCTGAGAAACTGCTCTGTGTTCTGTTAATTCATCTCACAGAGTTACATCTTTCCTTCAAGAATCCTTTCGCTAAGGTTGTTCTTGTGGAATTGGCAAGGATATTTGGAAGCCCATAGAGGGCTATGGTGAAAAAGGAAATATCTTCCGTTCAAAACTGGAAGAAGCTTTCTGAGAAACTGCTCTGTGTTCTGTTAATTCATCTCACAGAGTTATATCTTTCCTTCAAGAATCCTTTCCCTAAGGCTGTTCTTGTGGAATTGGCAAAGTGATATTTGGAAGCCCATAAAGGGCTATGGTGAAAAGGAAATATCTTCCTTTCAAAACTGGAAAGAAGCTTTCTGAGAAACTGCTCTGTGTTCTGTTAATTCATCTCACAGAGTTACATCTTTCCCTTCAAGAATCCTTTCGCTAAGGTTGTTCTTGTGGAATTGGCAAAGTGATATTTGGAAGCCCATAGAGGGCTATGGTGAAAAGGAAATATCTTCCGTTCAAAACTGGAAAGAAGCTTTCTGAGAAACTGCTCTGTGTTCTGTTAATTCATCTCACAGAGTTATATCTTTCCCTTCAAAGCCTTTCGCTAAGGCTGTTCTTGTGGAATTGGCAAAGGATATTTGGAAGCCCATAGAGGGCTATGGTGAAAAGGAAATATCTTCCGTTCAAAACTGGAAAGAAGCTTTCTGAGAAACTACTCTGTGTTCTTTTAATTCATCTCACAGAGTTACATCTTTCCCTTCAAGAAGCCTTTCGCTAAGGCTGTTCTTGTGGAATTGGCAAAGTGATATTAGGAAGCCCATAAAGGACTATGGTGAAAAAGGAAATATCTTCCGTTCAAAACCGGAAAGATGCTTTCTCAGAAACTACTCTGTGTTCTGTTAATTCATCTCACAGAGTTACATCTTTCCCTTCAAGAAGCCTTTCGCTAAGACTGTTCTTGTGGAATTGGCAAGGGGATATTTGGAAGCCCATAGAGGCTATGGTGAAAAGGAAATATCTTCCGTTCAAAACTGGAAATAAGCTTTCTGAGAAACTACTTTGTGTTCTTTTAATTCATCTCACAGAGTTACATCTTTCCCTTCAAGAATCCTTTCCCTAAGGCTGTACTTGTGGAATTGGCAAAGTGATATTTGGAAGCTCATAGAGATCTGTGGTGAAAAGGAAATATCTTCCGTTCAAAACTGGAAAGAAGCTTTCTGAAACTGCTCTGTGTTCTGTTAATTCATCTCACAGAATTACATCTTTCCTTCAAGAAGTCTTTCGCTAAGGCTGTTCTTGTGGAATTGGCAAAGTGATATTTGGAAGCCCATAGAGGGCTATGGTGAAAAGGAAATATCTTCCGTTGAAAACTGGAAAGAAGCTTTCTGAGAAACTGCTCTGTGTTCTGTTAATTCATCTCACAGAATTACATCTTTCCTTCACGAAGCCTTTCGCTAAGGGTGTTCTTGTGGAATGGGCAAAGTGATATTAGGAAGCCCATAAAGGGCTCTGGTGAAAAGGAAATCTCTTCCGTTCAAAACTGGAAAGAAGCTTTCTGAGAAACTGCTCTGTGTTCTGTTAATTCATCTTACAGACTTACATCTTTCCTTCAAGAAGCCTTTCGCTAAGGCTGTTCTTGTGGAATTGGCAAAGGATATTTGGAAGCCCATAGAGGGCTAGGCGAAAAGGAAATATCTTCCTTTCAAAACTGGAAAGAAGCTTTCTGAGAAACTGCTCTGTGTTCTGTTAATTCATCTCACAGAGTTACATCTTTACCTTCAAGAAGCCTTTAACTAAGGCTGTTCTTGTGGAATTAGCAAAGTGATATTTGGAAGCCCATAGAGGCTACGGTGAAAAGGAAATATCTTCCGTTCAAAACTGGAAATAAGCTTTCTGAGAAACTGCTCTGTGTTCTGTTAATTCATCTCACAGAGTTACATCTTTCCCTTCAAGAAGGCTTTCGCTAAGGCTGTTGTTGTGGAATTGGTAAAGGGATATTTGGAAGCAAATAGAGGGCTATGGTGAAAAGGAAATATCTTCCGTTGAAAACTGGAAAGAAGCTTTCTGAGAAACTGCTCTGTGTTCTGTTAATTCATCTCACAGAGTTACATCTTTCCTTCAGAATCCTTTCGCTAAGGTTGTTCTTGTGGAATTGGCAAAGGATATTTGGAAGCCCATAGAGGGCTATGGTGAAAAGGAAATATCTTCCGTTCAAAACTGGAAAGAAGCTTTCTGAGAAACTGCTCTGTGTTCTGTTAATTCATCTCACAGAGTTACATCTTTCCTTCAAGAAGCCTTTCGCTAAGGGTGTTCTTGTGGAATTGGCAAAGGATATTTGGAAGCCCATAGAGGGCTATGGTGAAAAAGGAAATCTCTTCCGTTCAAAACTGGAAAGAAGCTTTCTGAGAAACTGCTCTGTGTTCTGTTAATTCATCTCACAGAGATACATCTTTCCCTTCAAGAAGCCTTTCGCTAAGGCTGTTCTTGTGGAATTGGCAAAGTGATATTAGGAAGCCCATAAAGGGCTATGGTGAAAAAGGAAATATCTTCCGTTCAAAACTGGAAAGAAGCTTTCTGACAAACTACTCTGTGTTATGTTAATTCATCTCACGGAGTTACATCTTTCCCTTCAAGAATCCTTTCCCTAAGGCTGTTCTTGTGGAATTGGCAAAGGGATATTTGGAAGCCCATAAAGGGCTATGGTGAAAAAGGAAATATCTTCCTTTCAAAACTGGAAAGAAGCTTTCTGAGAAACTGCTCTGTGCTCTGTTAATTCATCTCACAGAGTTACATCTTTCCCTTCAAGAATCCTTTCGCTAAGGTTGTTCTTGTGGAATTGGCAAAGGGATATTTGGAAGCCCATAGAGGGCTATGGTGAAAAAGGAAATCTCTTCCGTTCAAAACTGGAAATAAGCTTTCTGAGAAACTGCTCTGTGTTCTGTTAATTCATCTCACAGAGTTACATCTTTCCCTTCAAGAAGCCTTTCGCTAAGGCTGTTCTTGTGGAATTGGCAAAGTGATATTTGGAAGCCCATAGAGGGCTATGGTGAAAAGGAAATATCTTCCGCTTCAAAACTGGAAAGAAGCTTTCTGAGAAACTACTCTGTGTTCTTTTAATTCATCTCACAGAGTTACATCTTTCCCTTCAAGAAGCCTTTCGCTAAGGCTGTTGTTGTGGAATTGGCAAAGTGATATTAGGAAGCCCATAAAGGACTATGGTTAAGGAAATATCTTCCGTTCAAAACGGAAAGAAGCTTTCTCAGAAACTACTCTGTGTTCTGTTAATTCATCCCACAGAGTTACATCTTTCCCTTCAAGAAGCCTTTCGCTAAGACTGTTCTTGTGGAATTGGCAAGGGGATATTTGGAAGCCCATAGAGGGCTATGGTGAAAAAGGAAATATCTTCCGTTCAAAACTGGAAAGAAGCTTTCTGAGAAACTACTTTGTGTTCTTTTAATTCATCTCACACAGTTACATCTTTCCCTTCAAGAAGTCTTTCGCTAAGGCTGTTCTTGTGGAATTGGCAAAGTGATATTTGGAAGCCCATAGAGGGCTATGGTGAAAAAGGAAATATCTTCCGTTCAAAACTGGAAAGAAGCTTTCTGAGAAACTGCTCTGTGTTCTGTTAATTCATCTCACAGAGTTGCATCTTTCCCTTCACGAAGCCTTTCGCTAAGGGTGTTCTTGTGGAATGGGCAAAGTGATATTAGGAAGCCCATAAAGGGCTCTGGTGAAAAAGGAAATATCTTCCGTTCAAAACTGGAAAGAAGCTTTCTGACAAACTACTCTGTGTTCTGTTAATTCATCTCACAGAGTTACATCTTTCCTTCAAGAAGCCTTTCGCTAAGGCTGTTCTTGTGGAATTGGCAAAGGGATATTTGGAAGCCCATAGAGGGCTAGGGCGAAAAAGGAAATATCTTCCGTTCAAAACTGCAAAGAAGCTTTCTGAGAAACTGCTCTGTGTTCTGTTAATTCATCTCACAGAGTTACATCTTTACCTTCAAGAAGCCTTTAACCAAGGCTGTTCTTGTGGAATTGGCAAAGTGATATTTGGAAACCCATAGAGGGCTACGGTGAAAAAGGAAATCTCTTCCGTTCAAAACTGGAAAGAAGCTTTCTGAGAAACTGCTCTGTGTTCTGTTAATTCATCTTACAGACTTACATCTTTCCCTTCAAGAAGCCTTTCGCTAAGGCTGTTCTTGTGGAATTGGCAAAGGATATTTGGAAGCCCATAGGGCTATGGTGAAAAAGGAAATATCTTCCGTTCAAAACTGGAAAGAAGCTTTCTGAGAAACTGCTCTGTGTTCTGTTAATTCATCTCACAGAGTTACATCTTTCCTTCAAGAAGCCTTTAACTAAGGCTGTTCTTGTGGAATTGGCAAAGTGATATTTGGAAGCCCATAGAGGCTATGGTGAAAAGGAAATATCTTCCATTCAAAACTGGAAAGAAGCTTTCTGAGAAACTGCTCTGTGTTCTGTTAATTCATCTCACAGGGTTACATCTTTCCTTCAAGAAGGCTTTCGCTAAGGCTGTTGTTGTGGAATTGGTAAAGGGATATTTGGAAGCAAATACAGGGCTATGGTGAAAAAAATATCTTCCGTTGAAAACTGGAAAGAAGCTTTCTGAGAAACTGCTCTGTGTTCTGTTAATTCATCTCACAGAGTTACATCTTTCCTTCAGAATCCTTTGGCTAAGGTTGTTCTGTGGAATTGGCAAAGGATATTTGGAAGCCCATAGAGGGCTATGGTGAAAAGGAAATATCTTCCGTTCAAAACTGGAAAGAAGCTTTCTGAGAAACTGCTCTGTGTTCTGTTAATTCATCTCACAGAGTTACATCTTTCCTTCAAGAAGCCTTTCGCTAGGCTGTTCTTGTGGAATTGGCAAAGGATATTTGGAAGCCCATAGAGGGCTATGGTGAAAAGGAAATATCTTCCGTTCAAAACTGGAAAGAAGCTTTCTGAGAAACTACTCTGTGTTCTTTTAGTTCATCTCACAGAGTTACATCTTTCCCTTCAAGAAGCCTTTCGCTAAGGCTGTTCTTGTGGAATTGGCAAGGTGATATTAGGAAGCCCCTAAAGGGCTATGGTGAAAAAGGAAATATCTTCCGTTCAAAACTGGAAAGAAGCTTTCTGAGAAACTGCTCTGTGTTCTGTTAATTCATCTCACAGAGTTACATCTTTCCCTTCAAGAAGCCTTTCGCTAAGGTTGTTCTTGTGGAATTGGCAAAGGGATATTTGGAAGCCCATAGAGGGCTATGGTGTAAAAGGAAATATCTTCCGTTCAATATTGGAAAGAAGCTTTCTGAGAAACTGCTCTGTGTTCTGTTAATTCATCTCACAGAGTTACATCTTTCCCTTCAAGAAGCCTTTCGCTAAGCCTGTTCTTGTGGAATTGGCAAAGTGATATTAGGAAGCCCATAAAGGGCTATGGTGAAAAAGGAAATATCTTCCGTTCAAAACTGGAAAGAAGCTTTCTGAGAAACTGCTCTGTGTTCTGTTAATTCATCTCACGGAGTTACATCTTTCCCTTAAAGAATCCTTTCCCTAAGGCTGTTCTTGTGGAATTGGCAAAGTGATATTTGGAAGCCCATAAAGGGCTATGGTGAAAAAGGAAATATCTTCCTTTCAAAACTGGAAAGAAGCTTTCTGAGAAACTGCTCTGTGTTCTGTTAATTCATCTCACAGAGTTACATCTTTCCCTTCAAGAATCCTTTCGCTAAGGTTGTTCTTGTGGAATTGGCAAAGTGATATTTGGAAGCCCATAGAGGGCTATGGTGAAAAAGGAAATATCTTCCGTTCAAAACTGGAAAGAAGCTTTCTGAGAAACTGCTCTGTGTTCTGTTAATTCATCTCACAGAGTTATATCTTTCCCTTCAAGAAGCCTTTCGCTAAGGCTGTTCTTGTGGAATTGGCAAAGTTATATTTGGAAGCCCATAGAGGGCTATGGTGAAAAAGGAAATATCTTCCGTTCAAAACTGGAAAGAAGCTTTCTGAGAAACTACTCTGTGTTCTTTTAATTCATCTCACAGAGTTACATCTTTCCCTTCAAGAAGCCTTTCGCTAAGGCTGTTCTTGTGGAATTGGCAAAGTGATATTAGGAAGCCCATAAAGGACTATGGTGAAAAAGGAAATATCTTCCGTTCAAAACCGGAAAGATGCATTCTCAGAAACTACTCTGTGTTCTGTTAATTCATCTCACAGAGTTACATCTTTCCTTCAAGAAGCCTTTCGCTAAGACTGTTCTTGTGGAATTGGCAAGGATATTTGGAAGCCCATAGGGCTATGGTGAAAAGGAAATATCTTCCGTTCAAAACTGGAAATAAGCTTTCTGAGAAACTACTTTGTGTTCTTTTAATTCATCTCACAGAGTTACATCTTTCCCTTCAAGAATCCTTTCCCTAAGGCTGTACTTGTGGAATTGGCAAAGTGATATTTGGAAGCTCATAGAGGGCTGTGGTGAAAAAGGAAATATCTTCCGTTCAAAACTGGAAAGAAGCTTTCTGAGAAACTGCTCTGTGTTCTGTTAATGCATCTCACAGAATTACATCTTTCCCTTCAAGAAGTGTTTCGCTAAGGCTGTTCTTGTGGAATTGGCAAAGTGATATTTGGAAGCCCATAGAGGGCTATGGTGAAAAAGGAAATATCTTCCGTTGAAAACTGGAAAGAAGCTTTCTGAGAAACTGCTCTGTGTTCTGTTAATTCATCTCACAGAATTACATCTTTCCCTTCACGAAGCCTTTCGCTAAGGGTGTTCTTGTGGAATGGGCAAAGTGATATTAGGAAGCCCATAAAGGGCTCTGGTGAAAAAGGAAATCTCTTCCGTTCAAAACTGGAAAGAAGCTTTCTGAGAAACTGCTCTGTGTTCTGTTAATTCATCTTACAGACTTACATCTTTCCTTCAAGAAGCCTTTCCTAAGGCTGTTCTTGTGGAATTGGCAAAGGATATTTGGAAGCCCATAGAGGGCTAGGTGAAAAAGGAAATATCTTCCTTTCAAAACTGGAAAGAAGCTTTCTGAGAAACTGCTCTGTGTTCTGTTAATTCATCTCACAGAGTTACATCTTTACCTTCAAGAAGCCTTTAACTAAGGCTGTTCTTGTGGAATTGGCAAAGTGATATTTGGAAGCCCATAGAGGGCTACGGTGAAAAAGGAAATCTCTTCCGTTCAAAACTGGAAAGAAGCTTTCTGAGAAACTGCTCTGTGTTCTGTTAATTCATCTTACAGACTTACATCTTTCCCTTCAAGAAGCCTTTCGCTAAGGCTGTTCTTGTGGAATTGGCAAAGGGATATTTGGAAGCCCATAGAGGGCTAGGGCGAAAAAGGAAATACCTTCCGTTCAAAACTGGAAAGAAGCTTTCTGAGAAACTGCTCTGTGTTCTGTTAATTCATCTCACAGAGTTACATATTTACCTTCAAGAAGCCTTTAACTAAGGCTGTTCTTGTGGAATTGGCAAAGTGATATTTGGAAGCCCATAGAGGGCTACGGTGAAAAAGGAAATATCTTCCGTTCAAAACTGGAAAGAAGCTTTCTGAGAAACTGCTCTGTGTTCTGTTAATTCACCTCACAGAGTTACATCTTTACCTTCAAGAAGCCTTTAACTAAGGCTGTTCTTGTGGAATTGGCAAAGTGATATTTGGAAGCCCACAGAGTGCTGCGGTAAAAAAGGAAATATCTTCCGTTCAAAACTGGAAAGAAGCTTTCTGAGAAACTGCTCTGTGTTCTGTTAATTCACCTCACAGAGTTACATCTTTCCCTTCAAGAAGCCTTTCGCTAAGGCTGTTGTTGTGGAATTGGTAAAGGGATATTTGGAAGCAAATAGAGGGCTATGGTGAAAAAGGAAATATCTTCCGTTGAAAACTGGAAAGAAGCTTTCTGAGAAACTGCTCTGTGTTCTGTTAATTCATCTCACAGAGTTACATCTTTCCCTTCCAGAATCCTTTCGCTAAGGTTCTTCTTGTGGAATTGGCAATGTGATATTTTGAAGCCCATAGAGGGCTATGGTGAAAAAGGAAATATCTTCCGTTCAAAACTGGAAAGAAGCTTTCTGAGAAACTGCTCTGTGTTCTTTTAATTCATGTCACAGAGTTACATCTTTCCCTTCAAGAAGCCTTTCGCTAAGGCTATTCTTTTGGAATTGGCAAAGTGATATTTGGAAGCACATAGAGGGCTATGGTGAAAAAGTAAATATCTTCCGTTCAAAACTGGAAAGAAGCTTTCTGAGAAACTGCTCTGTGTTCTTTTGATTCATCTCACAGAGTTACCTCTTTCCCTTCAAGAATCCTTTCCCTAAGGTTGTTCTTGTGCAATTGGCAAAGGGATATTTGGAAGCCCATAGAGGGCTATGGTGAAAAAGCAAATATCTTCCGTTCAAAACTGGAAAGAAGCTTTCTGAGAAACTGCTCTGTGTTCTGTTAATTCATCTCACAGAGTTACATCTGTCCCTTCAAGAAGCCTTTCGCTAAGGCTGTTCTTGTGGAATTTGCAAAGGGATATTTGGAAGCCTATAGAGGGCTATGGTGAAAAAGGAAATATCTTCCGTTCAAAACTGGAAAGAAGCTTTCTGAGAAACTGCTCTGTGTTCTGTTAATTCATCTCACAGAGTTACATCTTTCCCTTCAAGAAGCCTTTCGCTAAGGCTGTTCTTGTGGAATTCGCAAAGTGATATTAGGAAGACCATAAAGGGCTATGGTGAAAAAGGAAATATCTTCCCTTCAAAACCGGAAAGAAGCTTTCTTAGAAACTGCTCTGTGTTCTGTTAATTCACCTCACAGAGTTACATCTTTCCCTTCAAGAAGCCTTTCGCTAAGGCTGTTCTTGTGGAATTGGCAAAGGGATATTTGGTAGCCCATAAAGGGCTATGGGGAAAAAGGAAATATCTTCCGATGAAAACTGGAAAGAAGCTTTCTGAGAAACTGCTCTGTGTTATGTTAATTCATCTCACAGAGTTACATCTTTCCCTTCAAGAATCCTTTTGCTAAGGTTGTTCTTGTGGAATTGGCAAAGGGATATTTGGAAGCCCATAGAGGGCTATGGTGAAAAAGGAAATATCTTCCTTTCAAAACTGGAAAGAAGCTTTCTGAGAAACTGCTCTGTGTTCTTTTAATTCACCTCACAGAGTTACATCTTTCCCTTCAAGAAGCCTTTCGCTAAGGCTGTTCTTGTGGAATTGGCAAAGTGATATTAGGAAGCCCATAAAGGGCTATGGTGAAAAAGGAAATATCTTCCGTTCAAAACTGGAAAGAAGCTTTCTGAGAAACTGCTCTGTGTTCTGTTAATTCATGTCACAGAGTTACATCTTTCCCTTCAAGAAGCCTTTCGCTAAGGCTGTTCTTGTGGAATTGGCGAAGTTATATTAGGAAGCCCATAAAGGGCTATGGTGAAAAAGGAAATATCTTCCGTTCAAAACCGGAAAGAAGCTTTCTGAGAAACTGCTCTGTGTTCTGTTAATTCATCTCACAGAGTTACATCTTTCCCTTCAAGAAGCCTTTCGCTAAGTCTGTTGTTGTGGAATTGGCAAAGGGATATTAGGAAGTCCATAAAGGGCAATGGTGAAAAAGGTAATATCTTCCGTTCAAAACTGGAAAGAAGCTTTCTGAGATACTGCTCTGTGTTCTGTTAATTCATCTGACAGAGTTACATCTTTCCCTTCAAGAAGCCTTTTGCTACGACTGTTCTTGTGGAATTGGCAAAGTGATATTTGGAAGTCCATAGAGGGCTACGGTGAAAAAGGAAATATCTACCGTTCAAAACTGGAAATAAGCTTTCTGAGAAACTGCTCTGTGTTCTGTTAATTCATGTCACAGCGTTACCTCTTTCCCTTCAAGAAGCCTTTCGCTAAGGCTGTTCTTGTGGATATGGGAAAGTGATATTAGGAAGCCCATAAAGGGCTTTGGTGAAAAAGGAAGTATCTTCCGTTCAAAACTGGAAAGAAGCTTTCTGAGAAACTGCTTTGTGTTCTTTTAATTCATCTCACAGAGTTACATCTTTCCTTCAAGAAGCCTTTCGCTAAGCCTGTTCTTGTGGAATTGGCAAGGGGATATTGGGAAGCCCATAGAGGGCTATGGTGAAAAAGGAAATATCTTCCGTTAAAAACTGGAAAGAAGCTTTCTGAGAAACTGCTTTGTGTTCTTTTAATTCATCTCACAGAGTTACATCTTTCCCTTCAAGAAGCCTACCGCTAAGGTTGTTCTTGTGGAATTGGCATAGTGATATTTGGAAGTCCATAGAGGGCTATGGTGAAAAAGGAAATATCTTCCGTTCAAAACTGGAAAGAAGCTTTCTGAGAAACTCCTCTGTGTTCTGTCAATTCATCTCACAGAGTTACATCTTTCCCTTCAAGAAGCCTTTCCCTAAGGCTGTTCTTGTGGAATTGGCAAGGGGAAATTTGGAAGCAAATAGAGGGCTATGGTTAATAATTAAATATCTTCCGTTCAAAACTGGAAAGAAGCTTTCTGAGAAACTGCTCTGTGTTCTTTTAATTCATCTCACAGAGTTACATCTTTGCCTTCAAGAAGCCTTTCGGTAAGGCTGTTCTTGTGCAATTGGCTAAGTGATATTAGGAAGCCCATAAAGGGCTATGGTGAAAAAGGAAATATCTTCCGTTCAAAACTGGAAAGAAGCTTTCCGAGAAACTGCTCTGTGTTCTGTTAATTCATCTCACAGAGTTACATCTTACCCTTCAAGAAGCCTTTCGCTAAGGCTGTTCTTGTGGAATTGGCAAAGTGATATAAGGAAGCCCATAAAGGACTATGGTGAAAAAGGAAATATCTTCCGTTCAAAACTGCAAAGAAGCTTTCTGAGAAACTGCTCTGTGTTCTGTTAATTCATCTCACAGAGTTACATCTTTCCCTTCGAGAAGCCTTTCGCTAAGGGTGTTCTTGTGGAATTGGCAAAGTGATATTTGGAAGCCCATAGAGGGCTACGGGGAAAAAGGAAATATCTTCAGTTCAAAACTGGAAAGAAGCTTTCTGAGAAAGTGCTCTGTGGTCTGTTAACTCATCTCACAGACTTACATCTTTCTCTTCAAGAAGCCTTTCGCTAAGGCTGTTCTTGTGGAATTGGCAAAGGGATATTTGGAAGCCCTTAGAGGGCTATGGTTAAAAAGGAAATATCTTCCGTTCAAAACTGGAAGGAAGCTTTCTGAGAAAGTGCTAGGTGTTCTGTTAATTCATCTCACAGAATTACATCTTTCCCTTAAAGAAGCCTTTCGCTAAGGCTGGTCTTGTGGAATTGGCAAAGTGATATTTGGAAGCCCATAGAGGGCTACGGTGAAAAAGGAAATATCTTCCGTTCAAAACTGGAAAGAACCTTTCTGACAAACTGCTCTGTGTTCTGTTAATTCATCTTACAGACTTACATCTTGAACTTCAAGAAGGCTTTCGCTAAGGCTGTTCTTGAGGAATTGGCAAGGTGATATTTGGTAACACATAGAGGGCTACGGTCAAAAGGAAATATCTTCCGTTCAAAACTGGAAAGAAGCTTTCTGAGAAACTGCTCTGTGTTCTGTTAATTCATCTCACAGAGTTACATCTTTCCCTTCAAGAAGCCTTTCGCTAAGGCTGTTCTTGTGGAATTGGCAAGGGGATCATTGGAAGCAAATAGAGGGCTATGGTGAAAAAGGAAATATCTTCTGTTCAAAACTGGAAAGAAGCTTTCTGAGAAACTGCTTTGTGTTCTTTTAATTCATCTCACAGAGTTACATCTTTCCCTTCAAGAAGCCTTTAGCTAAGGTTGTTCTTGTGGAATTGTCAAAGGGATATTTGGAAGCCCATAGAGGGCTACGGTGAAAAAGGAAATATCTTCCGTTCAAAACGGGAAAGAAGCCTTCTGAGAAACTGATCTGTGATCTGTTAATTCATCTCACAGAGTTACATCTTTCACTTCAAGAAGCCTTTCGGTAAGGCTGTTCTTGTGGAATTGGCAAAGTGACGTTAGGAAGCCCATAAAGGGCTATATTGAAAAAGGAAATATCTTCCGTTCAAAACCGGAAAGAAGCTTTCTGAGAAACTGCTGTGTGTTCTGTTAATTCATCTCACAGAGTTACATCTTACCCTTCAAGAAGCCTTTCGCTAAGGCTGTTCTTGTGGAATTGGCAAAGTGATGTAAGGAAGCCCATAAAGGGCTATGGTGAAAAAGGAAATATCTTCCGTTCAAAACTTCAAAGAAGCTTTCTGAGAAACTGCTCTGTGTTCTGTTAATACATCTCACAGAGTTACATCTTTCCCTTCAAGAAGCCTTTCGCTAAGGCTGTTCTTGTGGAATTGGCTAAGTGATATTTGGAAGCCCATAGAGGGCTACGGTGAAAAATTAATATCTTCCGTTCAAAACTGGAAAGAAGCTTTCTGAGAAACTGCTCTGTGTTCTGTTAATTCATTACACAGAGTTACATCTTTCCCTTCAAGAAGCCTTTCGCTAAGGGTGTTCTTGTGGAATTGGCAAAGTGATATTTGGAAGCCCATAGAGGGCTACGGTGAAAAAGGAAATATCTTCAGTTCAAAACTGCAAAGAAGCTTTCTGAGAAACTCCTCTGTGGTCTGTTAACTCATCTCACAGACTTACATCTTTCTCTTCAAGAAGCCTTTCGCTAAGGCTGTTCTTGTGGAATTGGCAAAGGGATATTTGGAAGCCCTTAGAGGGCTATGGTGAAAAAGGAAATATCTTCCGTTCAAAACTGGAAGGAAACTTTCTGAGAAACTGCTCTGTGGTCTGTTAATTCATCTCACAGAGTTAAATCTTTCCCTTCAAGAATCCTATCGCTAAGGTTGTTCTTGTGGAATTGGCAAAGGGATATTTGGAAGCCCGTAGAGGGCTATGGTGAAAAAGGAAATATCTTCCCTTCAAAACTGGAAAGAAGCTTTCTGAGAAACTGCTTTGTGTTCTTTTAATTCATCTCACAGAGTTACATCTTTCCCTTCAAGAAGCCTTTCGCTAAGGCTGTTCTTGTGGAATTGGCAAAGGGATATTTGGAAGCCCTTAGGGGTCTATGGTGAAAAAGGAAATATCTTCCGTTCAAAACTGGAAAGAAGCTTTCTGAGAAACGCTCTGTGTTCTGTTAATTCATCTCACAGAGTTACATCTTTCCCTTCAAGAAGCCTTTCGCTAAGGCTGTTCTTCTGGAATTGGCAAAGTGATATTAGGAACCCCATAAAGGGCTATGGTGAAAAAGGAAATATCTTCCGTTCAAAAGGGGAAAGAAGCTTTCTGAGAAACTGCTCTGTGTTCTGTTAATTCATCTCACAGAGTTACATCTTTCCCTTCCAGAATCCTTTCGCTAAGGCTGTTCTTGTGGAATTGGCAAAGGGATATTTGGAAGGCCATAGAGGGCTATGGTGAAAAAGGAAATATCTTCCGTTGAAAACTGGAAATTAGCTCTCTGAGAAACTACTCTGTGTTCTTTTAATTCATCTCACAGAGTTACATCTGTCCATTCAAGAAGCCTTTCGATAAGGCTGTTCTTGTGGAATTGGCAAAGTGATATTAGGAAGCCCATAAAGGGCTATGGTGGAAAAGGAAATATCTTCCGTTCAAAACTGGAAAGAAGCTTTCTGAGAAACTGCTCTGTGTTCTTTTAATTCATCTCACAGAGTTACATCTTTCCCTTCAAGGAGCCTTTCGCTAAGGCTGTTCTTGTTGAATTGGCAATGGGATATTATGAAGCCCATAGAGGGCTACGGTGAAAAAGGAAATCTCTTCCGTTCAAAACTGGAAAGAAGCTTTCCGAGAAACTGCTCTGTGTTCTGTTAATTCATCTCACAGAGTTACATCTTTCCCTTCAAGAAGCCTTTCGCTAAGGCCGTTCTTGTGGAATTGGCAAAGGGATATTTGGAAGCCCATAGAGGGCGATGGTGTAAAAGGAAATATCTTCCGTTCAAAACTGAAGAAAAGCTTTCTGAGAAACTGCTCTGTGTTCTGTTAATTCATCTCACAGAGTTACATCTTTCCCTTCAAGAAGCCTTTCACTAAGGCTGTTCTTGTGGAATTGGCAAAGTGATATATTTGGAAGCCCATAAATGGCTATGGTGAAAAAGGAAATATCTTCCGTTCAAAACGGGAAAGAAGCTTTCTGAGAAAGTGCTCTGTGATCTGTTAATTCATTTCACAGAGTTACATCTTTCACTTCAAGAAGCCTTTCGGTAAGGCTGTTCTTGTGGAATTGGCAAAGTGATATTAGGAAGCCCATAAAGGGCTATATTGAAAAAGGAAATATCTTCCCTTCAAAACATGAAAGAAGCTTTCTGAGAAACTGCTCTGTTTTTTGTTAATTCATCTCACAGAGTTACATCTTACCCTTCAAGAAGCCTTTCGCTAAGGCCGTTCTTGTGGAATTGGCAAAGGATATTTGGAAGCCCATAAAGGGATATGGTGAAAAAGGAAATATCTTCCGTTAAAACTGGAAAGAAGCTTTCTGAGAAACTGCTCTGTGTTCTGTTAATTCATCTCACAGAGTTACATCTTTCCCTTCAAGAAGCCTTTCGCTAAGGCTGTTCTTGTGGAATTGGCAAAGTGATATAAGGAAGCCCTTAGAGGGCTATGGTGAAAAAGGAAATATCTTCCGTTCAAAACTGGAAAGAAGCTTTCTGGAAACGCTCTGTGTTCTGTTAATTCATCTCACAGAGTTACATCTTTCCCTTCAAGAAGCCTTTCGCTAAGCCTGTTCTTGTGGAATTGGCAAAGTGATATTAGGAAGCCCATAAAGGGCTATGGTGAAAAAGGAAATATCTTCCGTTCAAAACCGGAAAGAAGCTTTCTGAGAAATTGCTCTGTGTTCTGTTAATTCATCTAACAGAGTTACATCTTTCCCTTCAAGAAGCCTTTCGCTACGGCTGTTCATGTGGAATTGGCAAAGTGATATTTGGAAGCCCATAGAAGGCTACGGTGAAAAAGGAAATATCTTCCGTTCAAAACCGGAAAGAAGCTTTCTGAGAAACTGCTCTGTGTTCTGTTAATTCATTACACAGAGTTACACCTTTCCCTTCAAGATGCCTTTCGCTAAGGGTGTTCTTGTGGAATTGGCAAAGTGATATTTGGAAGCCCATAGAGGGCTACAATGAAAAAGGAAATATCTTCAGTTCAAAGCTGGAAAGAAGCTTTCTGAGAAACTGCTCTGTGGTCTGTTAACTCATCTCACAGACTTACATCTTTCTCTTCAAGAAGCCTTTCGCTAAGTCTGTTCTTGTGGAGTTGGCAAAGGGATATTTGGAAGCCCTTAGAGGGCTATGGTGAAAAAGGAAATATCTTCCGTTCAAAACTAGAAGGAAGCTTTCTGAGAAACTGCTCGGTGTTCTGTTAATTCATCTCACAGAGTTCCATCTTTCCCTTAAAGAAGCCTTTCGCCTAGGCTGGTCTTGTGGAATTGGCAAAGTGATATTTGGAAGCCCATAGAGGGCTACGGTGAAAAAGGAAATATCTTCCGTTCAAAACTGGAAAGAACCTTTCTGAGAAACTGCTCTGTGTTCTGTTAATTCATCTCACAGAGTTACATCTTTCACTTCAAGAAGCGTTTCGCTAAGGCTGTTCTTGTGGAAGTGGCAAAGTGATATTTGGAAGCCCTTAGAGGGCTATGGTGAAAAAGGAAATATCTTCCGTTGAAAACTGAAAAGAAGCTTTCTGAGAAACTGCTCTGTGGTCTGTTAATTCATCTCACAGAGTTACATCTTTCCCTTCAAGAATCCTTCCGCTAAGGTTGTTCTTGTGGAATTGGCAAAGGGATATTTGGAAGCCCATAGAGGGCTATGGTGAAAAAGGAAATATCTTCCGTTCAAAACTGGAAAGAAGCTTTCTGAGAAACTGCTCTGTGGTCTGTTAATTCATCTCACAGAGTTACATCTTTCCCTTCAAGAATCCTTTCGCTAAGGCTGTTCTTGTGGAATTGGAAAGGGATATTTGGAAGCCCATAAAGGGCTAAGGTGAAAAAGGAAATAACTTCTGTTCAAAACTGGAAAGAAGCTTTCTGAGAAACTGCTTTGTGTTCTTTTAATTCATCTCACAGAGTTACATCTTTCCCTTCAAGAAGCCTTCCGCTAAGGTTGTTCTTGTGGAATTGGCAAAGGGATATTTGGACGCCCTTAGAGGTCTACGGTGAAAAAGGAAATATCTTCCGTTCAAAACTGGAAAGAAGCTTTCTGAGAAACTGCTCTGTGTTCTGTTAATTCATCTCACAGAGTTACATCTTTCCCTTCAAGAAGCCTTTCACTAAGGCTGTTCTTCTGGAATTGGCAAAGGGATATTTGGAAGCCCATAAATGGCTATGGTGAAAAAGGAAATATCTTCCGTTCAAAAGTGGAAGGAAGCTTTCTGAGAAACTGCTCTGTGTTCCGTTAATTCATCCCACAGAGTTACATCTTTCCCTTCAAGGAGCCTTTCGCTAAGGCTGTTCTTGTGGAATTGGCAAAGGGATATTGGGAAGCCCATAGAGGGCTATGGTGTAAAAGGAAATATCTTCCGTTGAAAACTGGAAATAAGCTTTCTGAGAAACTGCTCTGTGTTCTGTTATTTCATCTCACAGAGTTACATTTTTCCCTTCCAGAATCCTTTCGCTAAGGTTGTTCTTGTGGATTTGGCAAAGGGATATTTGGAAGCCCATAGAGGGCTATGGTGAAAAAGGAAATACCTTCCATTCAAAACCGGAAAGAAGCTTTCTTAGAAACTGCTCTGTGTTCTGTTAATTCATCTCACAGAGTTACATCTTTGCCTTCAAGAAGCCTTTCGCTAAGGCTGTTCTTGTGGAATTGGCAAAGGGATATTTGGAAGCCCTTAGAGGGCTATGGTGAAAAAGGAAATATCTTCCGTTCAAAACCGGAAAGAAGCTTTCTGAGAAACTGCTCGGTGTTCTGTTAATTCATGTCACAGAGTTACATCTTTCTCTTCAAGAAGCCTTTCGCTAAGGCTGTTCTTGTGGAATTGGCAAAGGGATATTGGGAAGCCCATAGAGGGCTATGGTGAAAAAGGAAATATCTTCCGTTGAAAACTGGAAAGAAGCTTTCTGAGAAACTGCTCTGTGTTCTGTTAATTCATCTCACAGAGTTACATCTTTCCCTTCAAGAAGCCTTTCGCTAAGGTTGTTCTTGTGGATTTGGCAAAGGGATATTTGGAAGCCCATAGAGGGCTATGGTGAAAAAGGAAATATCTTCCGTTCAAAACTGGAAAGAAGCTTTCTTAGAAACTACTCTGTGTTCTGTTAATTCATGTCACCGAGTTACATCTTTCCTTCAAGAAGCCTTCGCTAAGGCTGTTCTTGTGGAATTGGCAAAGGGATCTTTGGAAGCCCTTAGAGGGCTATGGTGAAAAAGGAAATATCTTCCGTTGAAAACTGGAAAGAAGCTTTCTGAGAAACTGCTCTGTGTTCTGTTAATTCATCTCACAGAGTTACATCTTTCCGTTCAAGAAGCCTTTCGCTAAGGCTGTTCTTGTGGAATTGGCAAAGGGATATTTGGAAGCCCATAAAGGGCTATGGTGAAAAGGAAATATCTTCCATTCAAAACCGGAAAGAAGCTTTCTTAGAAACTGCTCTGTGTTAATTCATCTCACAGAGTTACATCTTTCCTTCAAGAAGCCTTTCGCTAAGGCTGTTCTTGTGGAATTGGCAAAGGATATTTGGAAGCCCTTAGAGGTCTATGGTGAAAAATATCTTCCGCTCAAAACTGGAAAGAAGCTTTCTGAGAAACTGCTCTGTGTTCTGTTAATTCATCTCACAGAGTTACATCTTTCCTTCAAGAAGCCTTTCGCTAAGGCTGTTCTTGTGGAATTGGCAAAGGATATTTGGAAGCCCATAAAGGGCTATGGTGAAAAAGGAAATATCTTCCGTTCAAAACCGGAAAGAAGCTTTCTGAGAAATTGCTCTGTGTTCTGTTAATTCATCTCACAGAGTTACATCTTTCTCTTCAAGAAGCCTTTCACTAAGGCTGTTCTTGTGGAATTGGCAAAGGGATATTTGGAAGCCCATAGAGGGTATGGTGATAAAGGAAATATCTTCCGTTCAAAAGTGGAAGGAAGCTTTCTGAGAAACTGCTCTGTGTTCCGTTAATTCATCCCACAGAGTTACATCTTTCCCTTCAAGGTGCCTTTCGCTAAGGCTGTTCTTGTGGAATTGGCAAAGGGATATTGGGAAGCCCATAGAGGGCTATGCTGGAAAAGGAAATATCTTCCGTTGAAAACTGGAAAGAAGCTTTCTGAGAAACTGCTCTGTGTTCTGTTATTTCATCTCACAGTGTTACATTTTTCCCTTCCAGAATCCTTTCGCTAAGGTTGTTCTTGTGGATTTGGCAAAGGGATATTTGGAAGCCCATAGAGGGCTATGGTGAAAAAGGAAATATCTTCCATTCAAAACCGGAAAGAAGCTTTCTTAGAAACTGCTCTGTGTTCTGTTAATTCATCTCACATAGTTAAATCTTTCCCTTCGAGAAGCCTTCGCTAAGGCTGTTCTTGTGGAATTGGCAAAGGATATTTGGAAGCCCTTAGAGGCTATGGTGAAAAAGGAAATATCTTCCGCTCAAAACTGGAAAGAAGCTTTCTGAGAAACTGCTTTGTGTTCTTTTATTTCATCTCACAGAGTTACATCTTTCCCGTCAAGAAGCCTTCCGCTAAGGTTGTTCTTGTGGAATTGGCAAAGGATATTTGGAAGCCCTTAGAGGTCTATGGTCAAAAGGAAATATCTTCCGCTCAAAACTGGAAAGAAGCTTTCTGAGAAACGCTCTGTGTTCTATTAATTCATCTCACAGAGTTACATCTTTGCCTTCAAGAAGCCTTTCGCTAAGGCTGTTCTTGTGGAATTGGCAAAGGATATTTGAAGCCCTTAGAGGGCTATGGTGAAAAGGAAATATCTTCCGTTCAAAACTGGAAAGAAGCTTTCTGAGAAACTGATCTGTGTTCTGTTAATTCATGTCACAGAGTTACATCTTTCCTTCAAGAAGCCTTTCGCTAAGGCTGTTCTTGTGGAATTGGCAAGGGATATTTGGAAGCCCATAGAGGGCTATGGTGAAAAGGAAATATCTTCCGCTCAAAACCGGAAAGAAGCTTTCTGAGAAACTGCTCTGTGTTCTGTTAATTCATCTCACAGAGTTACATCTTTCCTTCAAGAATCCTTTCGCTAAGGTTGTTCTTGTGGAATTGGCAAAGGATATTTGGAAGCCCATAGAGGCTATGGTGAAAAAGGAAATATCTTCCGTTCAAAACTGGAAAGAAGCTTTCTGAGAAACTGCTCTGTGGTCTGTTAATTCATCTCACAGAGTTACATCTTTCCTTCAAGAATCCTTTCGCTAAGGCTGTTCTTGTGGAATTGGCAAGGGATATTTGGAAGCCCATAAAGGGCTATGGTGAAAAAGGAAATATCTTCCGTTCAAAACTGGAAAGAAGCTTTCTGAGAAACTGCTTTGTGTTCTTTTAATTCATCTCACAGAGTTACATCTTTCCTTCAAGAAGCCTTCCGCTAAGGTTGTTCTTGTGGAATTGGCAAAGGATATTTGGAAGCCATAGAGGGCTACGGTGAAAAAGGAAATATCTTCCGTTCAAAACTGGAAAGAAGCTTTCTGAGAAACTGCTCTGTGTTCTGTTAATTCATCTCACAGAGTTACATCTTTCCCTTCAAGAAGCCTTTCGCTAAGGCTGTTCTTGTGGAATTGGCAAAGGATATTTGGAAGCCCATAAAGGGCTATGGTGAAAAGGAAATATCTTCCGTTCAAAACTGGAAAAAGCTTTCTGAGAAACTGCTCTGTGTTCTGTTAATTCATCTCACAGAGTTACATCTTTCCCTTCAAGAAGCCTTTCGCTAAGTCTGTTCTTGTGGAGTTGGCAAAGGATATTTGGAAGCCCTTAGAGGGCTATGGTGAAAAAGGAAATATCTTCCGTTCAAAACTGGAAGGAAGCTTTCTGAGAAACTGCTCTGTGTTCTGTTAATTCATCTCACAGAGTTACATCTTTCCCTTCAAGAAGCCTTTCGCTAAGGCTGGTCTTGTGGAATTGGCAAAGTGATATTTGGAAGCCCATAGAGGGCTACGGTGAAAAAGGAAATATCTTCCGTTCAAAACTGGAAAGAAGCTTTCTGAGAAACTGCTCTGTGTTCTGTTAATTCATCTCACAGAGTTACATCTTTCACTTCAAGAAGCCTTTCGCTAAGGCTGTTCTTGTGGAATTGGCAAAGTGATATTTGGAAGCCCTTAGAGGGCTATGGTGAAAAAGGAAATATCTTCCGTTGAAAACTGAAAAGAAGCTTTCTGAGAAACTGCTCTGTGGTCTGTTAATTCATCTCACAGAGTTACATCTTTCCCTTCAAGAATCCTTTCGCTAAGGTTGTTCTTGTGGAATTGGCAAAGGGATATTTGGAAGCCCATAGAGGGCTATGGTGAAAAAGGAAATATCTTCCGTTCAAAACTGGAAAGAAGCTTTCTGAGAAACTGCTCTGTGTTCTGTTAATTCATCTCACAGAGTTACATCTTTCCCTTCAAGAAGCCTTTCGCTAAGGCTGTTCTTGTGGAATTGGCAAAGGGATATTTGGAAGCCCATAGAGGCTATGGTGAAAAAGGAAATAACTTCCGTTCAAAACTGGAAAGAAGCTTTCTGAGAAACTGCTTTGTGTTCTTTTAATTCATCTCACAGAGTTACATCTTTCCCTTCAAGAAGCCTTCCGCTAAGGTTGTTCTTGTGGAATTGGCAAAGGGATATTTGGAAGCCCTTAGAGGTCTATGGTGAAAAAGGATATATCTTCCGTTCAAAACTGGAAAGAAGCTTTCTGAGAAACGCTCTGTGTTCTGTTAATTCATCTCACAGAGTTACATCTTTCCCTTCAAGAAGCCTTTCGCTAAGGCTGTTCATGTGGAATTGGCAAAGTGATATTAGGAAACCCATAAAGGGCTATGGTGAAAAAGGAAATATCTTCCGTTCAAAACTGGAAAGAAGCTTTCTGAGAAACTGCTCTGTGTTCTGTTAATTCATGTCACAGAATTACATCATTCTCTTCAAGAAGCCTTTCGCTAAGGCTGTTCTTGTGGAATTGGCAAAGGGATATTTGGAAGCCCATAGAGGGTATGGTGATAAAGGAAATATCTTCCGTTCAAAACTGGAAGGAAGCTTTCTGAGAAACTGCTCTGTGTTCCGTTAATTCATCCCACAGAGTTACATCTTTCCCTTCAAGAAGCCTTTCGCTAAGGCTGTTCTTGTGGAATTGGCAAAGGGATATTTGGAAGCCCATAGAGGGCTATGGTGAAAAAGGAAATATCTTCCGTTGAAAACTGGAAATAAGCTTTCTGAGAAACTGCTCTGTGTTCTGTTAATTCATCTCACAGAGTTACATCTTTCCCTTCCAGAATCCTTTCGCTAAGGTTGTTCTTGTGGATTTGGCAAAGGGATATTTGGAAGCCCATAGAGGGCTATGGTGAAAAAGGAAATATCTTCCGTTCAAAACCGGAAAGAAGCTTTCTGAGAAACTGCTCTGTGTTCTGTTAATTCATCTCACAGAGTTACATCTTTCCCTTCAAGAAGCCTTTCGCTAAGGCTGTTCTTGTGGAATTGGCAAAGGATATTTGGAAGCCCTTAGAGGGCTATGGTGAAAAAGGAAATATCTTCCGTTCAAAACCGGAAAGAAGCTTTCTGAGAAACTGCTCTGTGTTCTGTTAATTCATGTCACAGAGTTACATCTTTCTCTTCAAGAAGCCTTTCGCTAAGGCTGTTCTTGTGGAATTGGCAAAGGATATTGGAAGCCCATAGAGGGCTATGGTGAAAAAGGAAATATCTTCCGTTGAAAACTGGAAAGAAGCTTTCTGAGAAACTGCTCTGTGTTCTGTTAATTCATCTCACAGAGTTACATCTTTCCCTTCAAGAAGCCTTTCGCTAAGGTTGTTCTTGTGGATTTGGCAAAGGGATATTTGGAAGCCCATAGAGGGCTATGGTGAAAAATATCTTCCGTTCAAAACTGGAAAGAAGCTTTCTTAGAAACTACTCTGTGTTCTGTTAATTCATGTCACAGAGTTACATCTTTCCTTCAAGAAGCCTTCGCTAAGGCTGTTCTTGTGGAATTGGCAAAGGATATTTGGAAGCCCTTAGAGGGCTATGGTGAAAAGGAAATATCTTCCGTTGAAAACTGGAAAGAAGCTTTCTGAGAAACTGCTCTGTGTTCTGTTAATTCATCTCACAGAGTTACATCTTTCCCTTCAAGAAGCCTTCGCTAAGGCTGTTCTTGTGGAATTGGCAAAGAGATTATATTAGGAAGCCCATAAAGGGCTATGATGAAAAGGAAATATCTTCCTTCAAAACCGGAAAGAAGCTTTCTTAGAAACTGCTCTGTGTTCTTTAATTCATCTCACAGAGTTACATCTTTCCTTCAAGAAGCCTTTCGCTAAGGCTGTTCTTGTGGAATTGGCAAAGGATATTTGGGCCCTTAGAGGTCTATGGTGAAAAGGAAATATCCTCCGTTCAAAACTGGAAAGAAGCTTTCTGAGAAACTGCTCTGTGTTCTGTTAATTCATCTCACAGAGTTACATCTTTCCCTTCAAGAAGCCTTTCGCTAAGGCTGTTCTTGTGGAATTGGCAAAGGGATATTTGGAAGCCCATAAAGGGCTATGGTGAAAAGGAAATATCTTCCGTTCAAAACGGAAAAAGCTTTCTGAGAAATTGCTCTGTGTTCTGTTAATTCATCTCACAGAGTTACATCTTTCTTCAGAAGCCTTTCACTAAGGCTGTTCTTGTGGAATTGGCAAAGGGATATTTGGAAGCCCATAGAGGTATGGTGATAAAGGAAATATCTTCCGTTCAAAAGTGGAAGGAAGCTTTCTGAGAAACTGCTCTGTGTTCCGTTAATTCATCCCACAGAGTTACATCTTTCCTTCAAGCCTTTCGCTAAGGCTGTTCTTGTGGAATTGGCAAAGGGATATTGGGAAGCCCATAGAGGGCTATGCTGGAAAAGGAAATATCTTCCGTTGAAAACTGGAAAGAAGCTTTCTGAGAAACTGCTCTGTGTTCTGTTATTTCATCTCACAGTGTTACATTTTTCCCTTCCAGAATCCTTTCGCTAAGGTTGTTCTTGTGGATTTGGCAAAGGGATATTTGGAAGCCCATAGAGGGCTATGGTGAAAAAGGAAATATCTTCCATTCAAAACCGGAAAGAAGCTTTCTTAGAAACTGCTCTGTGTTCTGTTAATTCATCTCACATAGTTAAATCTTTCCCTTCGAGAAGCCTTTCGCTAAGGCTGTTCTTGTGGAATTGGCAAAGGGATATTTGGAAGCCCTTAGAGGGCTATGGTGAAAAAGGAAATATCTTCCGTTCAAAACTGGAAAGAAGCTTTCTGAGAAACTGCTTTGTGTTCTTTTATTTCATCTCACAGAGTTACATCTTTCCCGTCAAGAAGCCTTCCGCTAAGGTTGTTCTTGTGGAATTGGCAAAGGGATATTTGGAAGCCCTTAGAGGTCTATGGTCAAAAAGGAAATATCTTCCGTTCAAAACTGGAAAGAAGCTTTCTGAGAAACGCTCTGTGTTCTATTAATTCATCTCACAGAGTTACATCTTTGCCTTCAAGAAGCCTTTCGCTAAGGCTGTTCTTGTGGAATTGGCAAAGGGATATTTGGAAGCCCTTAGAGGGCTATGGTGAAAAAGGAAATATCTTCCGTTCAAAACTGGAAAGAAGCTTTCTGAGAAACTGATCTGTGTTCTGTTAATTCATGTCACAGAGTTACATCTTTCCCTTCAAGAAGCCTTTCGCTAAGGCTGTTCTTGTGGAATTGGCGAAGTTATATTAGGAAGCCCATAAAGGGCTATGGTGAAAAAGGAAATATCTTCCGTTCAAAATGCTTCTTCCAGTATTTATCTGAGGACATTTCTTTTTTCACCGTAGCCCTCCTGGGCTCCCCAATATCCCTTTGCAAATTCCATGAGAACAGTCTTAGCGAAGGGCTTCAGGAGGAGAAAGCTGCAATTCTGTGAGATGAATTCACAGATCAGGAAGAAGTTTCTCAGAAAGCTTCTTTCTCATTTTTAACGGAGGATATTTCCTTTGGCCCTGTATTCTTCAAAGGGATCTGAAATATCAGTTTCAGATTCCACAGAAACAGGGGTAGCCAACGGCTCCATGAGGTACAGGTGTAGTTCAGTAAGTTGAAGTCACACATCACAAAGCAGTTTCTCAGAAAGCTCTTTTTTTTCTTACGCTGAGGTTATTTGTGTTCTCGGAGCACCACCGTGTGTTTCATTGCATATTCTGCGAAACACTGTTTGTAAGCTTCTCGATGAGAACAATGATATAACTCTGTGAACTGAATCCACCCAAAGCAAAGAAGTTTCTGAGGAGGCTTCTTTGCAGATGTGTCTGAGGGGATTTCATGATTCGCCATGGGATTCAACGGTATCCAAGATATCACCGTGAGATGCCTCAAATTCAGTGCTAGCAAACCTCCATGAAAGTGTGGTGTAACGCTTGAAAGGAATTCACACATCACAAAGCTGTTTCTCAGAAAGCTTCATTCGGTTTTTATCAGATTATAATTTTCTCTATACTCTTCAAACCCATCCGAAATATCA